>CAUYLG010059855.1:0-43338 GCA_963573385.1 Cacajao melanocephalus
AATATTGGTTGGCTGCTTGTTTGTTATTTTCGTCTCTTATTACTTCCTGTCTCCATTGTTAAGCACAATTATTGGCATAATAGAGGTTTTTAATACCCATTTTTAGACTGCATTCTAGCCTGGGCAATAGAACAAGAATCCAGTTCTCTCTCCCTCTTTCTCTTCCTCTTTCTTCGTACATTCTTTTTTTTCTTTCTTTCACTCTCACTTTCTTTCCTCTCTTTTTCTTTCTTTCAAAAAAAAAGAAAAAAAAAAACAGACACCTCTGGGGCCCTGCCTGGAAACAACCCCTAAAACACAGCCAATTCTCTAGGGATGAGGACCTGCTGGTCCCCTACCCTGACATTTTCCTCAGGGAAGGTATACAAAAGGGCATGATGGGCACACGGTTGAGACAGTGATAGGGACTCCTCCTCCTTTTATTCCTTCTTATTCCTCTCTTTTCTGTCCCTCACCTTCCCTTTCTCTCCCCAGGGAAAGTGGGGTAGCCAGGAGGCTGCTGACAGTTGCCTCTGGTTGCTGAGAGCAGAGGGGCAAAGGTCCCTGATCTCTGAGCTGTCCATCCAGCTCTCCCATCCCCATGGCAGATGTCCCAGTGGACACAACATCCCACTGCACTTGGCTGAGACCCCAGCCCAGGGTTATTTCTCCTGGTCTCAGTGCAGCTGCAGGCAGCTGGATTCAGGTCTAGTGGAGGACAGGGAATCCCAGCAGGGTCCCATCACCTACACAAAGGGAAGGGGACACTAGGCAGTGGCCAGATGTGTCAAGAAGAAAGTAAATGTCCAGTCCCCCTTCCTTAAATCCTGCTGCCCAGATTTGCCTCTCCAATTAAAGACGGCCCCAATCTGGAAGCCCATGGCTCTGACCCCTGTGAAGGTGTGTGTTTGTGTGTGCATACACACACGTACAAACATGGCCTTATGGTCTATGGGGGAGGAGGGAAGGAATCTCAGGTTGGTTTAAGGTTTCTTCTCTGTGTGGCACTTCTATCTGTGAATTCCCCACCCAACAGAGAAAGACTGAGAAAATCTGGGAGTCCGAGATTGAGGGGAGCTGTAGGTTGGTGTGAAGATGAGTCATCTATCATTCACACTTGCTTATGAGTCTTCTACAAGTCCATACAAAAAAAAGTAGCTTCATGCTATCCCTCAAGGCTGAGTTTGTAAGGGGAGCCCAAATGGGATTGGCCCAACACCATGCAGACAAAGCTGAGAAGATAGAGAAGACGGCAGGCCACCTCAACGGAAACAGCTCTGAGCGAGGCCCACCACACCTGCACTTCCAGAGGTAGCTCCTTCATGAATGCAGTCTCAGGGCTAGAGTACACAGGGGAGGACCCATGAGGGTGCCGTGAGCGGCTCCAGAGCATCCCAGAGCAGAGGGCCAGGAACACTCAAAACCATGCAAGCACTGCGTCTACAACAACCACGTGCTTTAGAAACGGAAGCCCTGGAGGGGTCGGTCCGGAGAGGCAGATGATGAAGACTCCGGCAGCTCTGAGACTAGCGCTGTGTGGCTGTGGGAGCTAGAGGATGGGCTTCTGCAAGCTCCAAACTCCTCCTCCGTATCGAGAGCTAACACTCACACTCCCCACAGGCTTGTTGGGAGAATTAATCAGAAGCCTTAGCACAGTGCTTGGCATGTAGTGAGCCATTGTAAGTCTTCAAAATCTTAGTAGCCATGAGGACGAAGATGATGATGATGATGAAATTCTTTTAGCTCCTAAATAAAGGTAAACATAAACCCAAACTTCCATTTTGGCAGTCCCCTTTCTTGTCAGCTTCAGGTGTCTTGTCTACAAAAATGAGAAGGCTCAGCCCAGTAAGTCTTAACACAGCTTTTGGAGCTAATGATTAGGACTCTAGAAGTTTGTACACTCTGGCATTCTACAGAAAGGAACTAACGCCCTGACAGCCCTGGAAAGGTCCAGTTGCCCCAAGGCTGCTCAGAGAAGAAATGGGAATAACCCAACTCGAATGTAAACAGGCAGGATTACTGTGAATTTTTAACAGCCTCCAAACTGATGCCGCCTTCTCTCTTGACCTTCATAGCCAGGCGATAGTGCCTGGAACAGAAACAGTGCCTTGAAAACGGCCTACCCAGTCAAGCTCCTCCCTGACCCTCCCCGTGGTGACTGACTGTTCTGAGTTGTTTTTTTTTTTTTGAGAAGGAGTCTTGCTCTGTAGCGAGATTGGAGTGCAGTGGTGCAATCTCAGCTCACTGCAAACTCCGCCTCCCAGTTTTAAGCAATTACTCCTGTCTCAGCCTCCCGAGTAGCTGGGACTACAGGCATGTGCCACCAAGCCTGTTTTTTATTTTATTTTTTTCATATTTTTAGGAGAGACGGGGTTTCACCAAATTGGACAGGCTGGTCTCGAACTCCTGACCTGTGATCCGCTCTCCTCAGCCTACCAAAGTGCTGGGATTACAGGCGTAAGCCACCGCACCCAACTTGTTCTGACTTTTATCACCACACACTAGTTATTCCTCATATAAATGGGACTAAACAGTATGCATTCTTTTATCTCTGTCTCCCTTTCCTCAACATAATGTTTTTGAGATTCTTTCTATTGTTGTGCATGTCAATAATCTATTCATTCTTCATTCAAGAATAATTCATTCTTCTGATTGCTGGTAAGTATTCCATTACAAGGATGTACCACAAGTTGTTTATCCATTCATGGACATTTGGGTTGTTTTCAGTTTGGAGCTATTATGAGTAAAGAAACTATGTTTTTCAACAAACATTCCACTGCTATTCATGAGGGAAAATTGTCTTGTAATAAATGATTTTAGAGTAATTGGATATCTATTTGGAGAAAATTAACTTTTACCCCTAACTTATACTTCACACAAAAATTAACTCAAAATGTATTGTAGGCCTAAGTTAGGAGGGTTTTTCAGGCAGGAGACTGAATGTTTTCAGTCTTCTACAAGAAAACATTGGAGAATATCTTCATGACCTTGGGAAGAGCAAGAATTTATCAACAAGACATAAAAGCATTAATCACTAAAGAAAAAGTGAACTTTATTCATGTCCCTTATCCAAAGACATCACTAAGAAAATGGGTAAGCCAAAGCCTGGGAGATGTTTGTAATACATATACCTGACAAAGTAGTCCTATTCAAAATATTTATTTTTAAAACTCCACAGTCAACAAAAAGAAATAATTAAAAATAGGCAAAAGATTGGAACACGAACTTAACAAAAACATCCAAATGTCTATTAAACTTGTAAAAAAAAAAAAAACCCCAATATCATTATTCTTCAGTGAAGCACAAATTCAAGCCATAATGAGACATTACTACAAACCCATCAGATATAGTGAAATCAAAGACTGACAATGCCAAGTGTTGGGGAGGGCTCGGAGCAAGTGGAACTCTCATCTATGGTTGGTGGGAGAGTAAACTGGTTTAAACACTTTGGAAAAATGTATAGTTGGGTCTACTAAAGGTAAACAGTACTGGATGACCCAGAAATTCCACCTCTGGGTACATAGCCAACAGAAAGGAGACCAAATATTCACCAAAGAGACATGCACAAATATGTCTATAGCAGCTTTATTCATAATAACAAGTTTACTTTAGTCCAGATAAAATAATAATGTAATCTTTTTTTTTTTTTTTTTGAGACAGCGTCTCACTGTGTCACCCAAGCTGGAGTGCAGTAGTGCGATAGCAGCTCACTGAAACCGCCGCCTCCTGGGTTCAAGGATTCTCCTACCTCAGCCTCCAAAGCAGCTGGGACCACAGGCACCCACCACCATGCCCAGCTAATTTTTGTATTTTTAGTAGAGATGGGGTTTCACCATGTTGGCCAGGCTGGGTTTCGAACTCCCCACCTCAGGTGATCTGCCCACCTTGGCCTCCCAAAGTGCTGTGGTTGCAGGTGTCATCATGTGCCTTTAATCTTCTAGGAAGAGTTCTAAGAAGAGTTCAGCCATAGGTTTGAAAGGAGAAGGGCACTGAACAGGCCACACAGAGGGCTACCTGCCTCCGTTCAGAAGGGAGACAGATAAAAGTGAAACAAAAGCAGGTGGTCCCTGGAAGGGCACTGCTTGTGTGATTCACCTGGAGGTGAAGGTGGGAGGTCCTGGTCCGAGCTACCTAAGTAAGTCGTGTCAAGTTACATTTGAGTGTGAGAGCTACAGCCCGCTCACCATGCTCTGCAGTTACCTCTTGCATGCGACAACGGAGTGGATGCACCCTGTTGGAAAGGACAAGGAAGAGAAAGTGCCCTGCCAGAGAAACCAGGGAGCGCGAGGTCTTTGAGGGGAACGTCTCCCGCTTTGGGGTCCTGAGTGGGCACCCACTATTCCATGAGACCCTTGAACACTGACTGTAGCTCACTGCTCCCAAACCACAGTGGAGCTGATTCTGCTTCCAGAGACCTGGATCTTCAGCTGCCCACTGCTCAACCATACTGCAGCACTTCTCCTCCCACAGCTGCTGCCAGGGAAGGACTGTGCTGATGGGATTCTAGACAGGCAGCACCGTGTCTACCCACGTTGGCTGTGCATGACACTGCATGCCCACTATGAAAGCAGCAAGAACCCCATTCAAATGCAGAATGGAAGGGGCGTTTGACAAGGAGGTAAACAAGCAAGGCCCAGTGCAGGCACTGCGGTTTAGAACCCACAGGGAAGGGACACACACAAGGCATGATCCTGGGTAGTGACCTGGGTCTTCCACAGGAGATATTTGGGTAAACCTCCCAACTCAACACATAGCAGCTTCATTACACTTTACCTCCTGGTCATAGGGGAAGAACCAAAAAACAAAACAAAACAAAACAAAAAAAACCCTGTCATTTATAGTAAGAGGAACTATAGAAAAATACTGTTTGGAAAAAATAGAAATTAATAGAATCTGTTCCAGTTTTACAAGTAAACAGTTCACAGGAAGCCACAAGACTATTTTAAAATCCCATATTGAAAGTCCAGGAGAGATCTGAGCTATGGCTCCAAAGAATTGGCTGCTAAAAAATGACCCTGTGCGGCTCAGCTGATGAAACTACAAGTCATTGTAAAAGAAAAGGTATCTTTTCAAAATTGGGAAGCGGGTCCAAGCAAGCACAGAAACTACGAGGTCCCAGCCGAGAGGCAGCTGGTGGCCCCCAGCCCAGCCAGGGAGTTAAGCCTGGCCCTGCTGTAAGCATTGCTGGGCAGGGCCACCCCACTGCACCTGCACCACTGCCTGGTTACCCAAGTTCCCAGCGTTTTCCTTCTGTGTGTATTCTGAAATGGAAGTTCTTCTCATAGAAGCACTGAATTCTCACACCCTTATGCCTTTTCTTTAATGGCCTTCTTGATATGGGTTATAGGTTAAAAAAAAAACAAAAAAAAACAAAAAACGTGATTCCAGAAACAACTTACATTAGCCATCCCAAACCAACAATACAAACTATTTCTAATCAGCAATGAAGCCACACTCCCTCCTTTGTAAAGATCACAGAGGAGGGTGAGGGCAGCGGGCAGAGGATGCAGCCTGATGGGGAATCCTAAATTGTCAGTGGCAGGCAAGTGGGTTAAATGCTCCAATTGAGGGGATGCAGGGGCATTGGGAGTATCAGGGAAGGTTTCTAGGAACCTCAGCTGGGTCTTGAACAAGAAGAAAAGGAAAGACATTCCAGATGATGGAAGACCAGTGTCCAAAGGTACAGAGATGTGAGGACTTGGCAGATGGCAGGGGACATTCAGGACGGAAGCAGGGTGCCAAGAGAGAGACCAGAGCAGAAGGCAGATGCCAGATCTAAAGGAGACTTTTATGCCATGCTCTTCTTTGAATTATCCTCTGAACGCATAACTGATGACATGATTTTCATGTTGTCATGACTTATGTCCCATTCACCAGTGAGAAAGGCATTGCTACACAAAGGGAGGCTTGGGAAAGAGGAATTACACTTAGCAAAGCATGGAGGGATTTACAGTGACAACAGATTTAAGTGTTTGCCTTATTCATTCTCTAGAGGGAAAGGAGAGAGAAGGTACGCTGAGTATGATGGCATGAAGAGTATGGAGGAGGCTTAGCACTTGAACTTTGTGGTAGAAAGGAAGTACTCCCAAGAGGTTTAGAAAAGGATGCTTTGCGAGAAATAATGGGAAGCAATGCTTTACCCAGGGAGCTGCAAACATCTGGAATTAATCCATCCTAGAGATTGTAGGGTGGCAAACAAAAATAGGCTCAAGGAGTGCTTTGATAATTTCGGGGGTGGGAGAGTCACAGTGATGATTAAGGGAAGCTGGGGCTGTTTGGGACGGGTGCCCAACCGTTTGAGGTTGGAGTCTGGTAGAGCAGCGCGCTTTCCCACGAAGCCTCACAGACAGGGAAGCCCAAAGGCTGGGCTGGAATGACCACTTGTCCAGCCCAGCTGGTCACCACCAGAACTTCCTGCGGCGCCGGCCTCAAGCCAAGGTGATCCCAGTTGTGATAATGATGAGGAAGCAGGACTCGGAGCTGGGAGCTGTCCAGCCTTTAGAGTCACCCTGTAGCCGGCCCCTATCTTCTCTTCCCTAACCACCCTCGGGTGTGCCAATCACTTTAGTGCCTGAAAAAGGTTGTGAATGCTCTCATCTATGGGCTATGAGCAATATCTGAGGTTACTTTCTTCATCCGGGTGTCCTTATCTCATTTTTACATGGATGTCACCTATAGCCAAGGACTAGACATAAAGTTACTATCGTCAGTGTCAGGGACGTGGAGACAGGAAAATCTGATAATGAGAAGAAAGAGGAGGCTAAGGATAGAGGAGGACAAAGAAATAGCGATAGTGATAATGGCACAAGCAGTGGTGGTAAGGACGGTGGAACTGATAGCTGAGACTAAGCTGGGGAAATAAGGGTAGCAAAGACGGGGTGGGATGATGAGGATGAAAGTGGTATTGGTGTGTGTGGTAGGGAAGATCACGGTGGAGGGGGTGGAGGTGATAAAGGAGATAGAGTGCGGTCATAAGTGGAGATAAAACTGGAAATGATGGATGGTGATTAAGAAACTAACGAGGAAGGTCACAGGGCAGTGGTGGTAGAAGTGACAAGGCTGGCCGGGCGCGGTGGCTCTCGCCTGTAACCCAACATTTTGGGAGGCCAAGGCAGGCAGATAGCTTGAACTCAGGAGTTCAAGACCAGCCCAATCTGCGTGTCCACTGCCATTCCTTGCCACCGCATCTGTGGATAGCGTTCCTGATAATCCATAAGCGCTGAATTCTAGTGAACCCATAATGCATGTCACATCTATGACTGGGTAAGTGGGACCTTTCATTCAAATCAGAAGCTTTCTGTCAAACCGGAACTGGATTCAAATGCAGACAGAAGGCAACGGTGGTCTAAGAAACACAAATGACCAAGGAACCCTATCATATCTTTCTTACCTCTTAGTTCTCTGTATAGTGAGTGATGTGTTCTCTGTAACATGCTTCCCTGTTAATTTACACTGAAAATGATGACATATAAGGAAAGAGAATGATAGAGCCATTTTTTTTCTTTCTAGTACTTCTTTACTTATGAGTATGTGAAGGGAGAGAGTAGGTAGAATGCGTATCAAGAAGTGAAATAGGCCAGGCCAGGTGGCTTACACCTGTAATCCCAACACTTTGGGAGGCCAAGGTGGGGAAGCCCAGGAGTTTTATGACCAGCCTAGACAACATCGCATGACCCTGTCTCTACAAAAAATAAAAAAATTATCTGGTCATAGTGGTGTGCACCTGTGGGCCCAGCTACTCAGGAGGCTGAGGGGGGAAGATTGCTTAAGCCTAGGTGAGCCATATTTGTGCCACTGCATTCCAGCCTGGACTACACAGTGAGACCCTGTCTCAAAAATATATATACATATCTATATGTAGATATAGATATATACATATATATAATAACATATATTAATAGAAGTGAAACAAACAGCTGTGTTAATTTTGTGTAGCATTTCCACTGCTCTGATAAGAACAAAATACATGCGCGTGTATGAACTATGAAATAACAAATTGTGTAATTCTGGCGATTCTACTGTGAGTTAAATGCTCTTACATTTGCATTTAAATATGGTCGTGTATAATATAAAGATAACTGTAAATTTTATGCTAGTAACTTAAAATTTTAATTTCTATTTACTTAAAATGACATCAAATAGCATCAAACAAGAGAGAATAATCATGGAAGAAAGGTTTGTTCTTTTATTATCTTTTTTTTTTTTTTAGACAGAGTCTCGGTATGTCACCCAGGCTGGAGTGCAGTGGCTCGATCTTGGCTCACTCAAACCTCCGCCTCCCGGGTTCAAGCGATTCTCGTGCCTCGGCCTGCCGAGAAGCTGAGACTACTGGTGTGTGCCACCACACCTAGCTAATTTTGTTGTATTTTTAGTAGAGACAGGGTTTTACCATGTTGGCCATGCTGGTCTCGAACTTCCGACCTCAAATGACCTGCCCACCTTGGCCTCCCAAAGTGCTGGGATTACAGACGTGAGCAACTGTGCCTGGGTGTCTTTTAGTATCTGTAACAGCATTTTTTTCTTCCTTTTTGAACAAGGGACCCCACTTCTTTCCTTTTCACTGGGCTGCACAAAATCTGTAGCCAGCCCTGACTGTGATACTGGCTCTCTGAAGAGTCTACACAGTGTGGAATGTCCTACATTCCAAATCTGCCTGATTGCTTCCACATTGTGCTTAGTCACTTGTTCCTAAATCCCTATACGTCTTATAAATGAGAAGTTAAGTTTAGATGTTGGTATGTTTTGGTTGTGTCCCTACCCAAATCTCATCTTGAATTGTAACCCCCATAATCCCCATGTTTCATGGGAGGGACCTAGTGGGAGGTAACCAAATCACAGGAGAGGTTACTCCAATGCTGTTCTCATGTTAGTGACTAAGTCTCATGAGATCTGATGGTTTTATAAAGGGGAGTTCCCTGGCACACGCCCTCTTGCCTGCCACCATGTAAGACATGCCTTTGCTCCTCCTTCGCCTTCTACCATGATTGTGAAGTCTCCCAGCCATGTGGAACTATGATTCCATTAAACTCTTTCCTTTATAAATTACCCAGTCTTGGGTATGTCCTTATAGCAGCCTGAAACAGACTAATACAGATGCTTGGATAGATTCAGGCTAAACCAATTTTGGTTAGAATATTTCATACATGAGTCTGCATCTTTCACATTGTATCACACCAGGAGGTGTCTCCTATTAGTTGCCTCACTCTGAGTGATCCTATCTGATCTTCTGGTTAAGGTGATGCAGGTTTCTCTTTGGCAAAAGTACAATTTTCCCTTTGAAATTAGTAATTTTGTGGAGTGTCACTTTGACTGTGCAGTTCCCCAGGAATCTTCCACCTAATGATTTTAGCATCTGTTGATGATCCTTCCTAAATTATTACACTGGAGGTTGTGAAATATTTTTCTCATTCTATTATTCCTTTGACATGTATAAGTTGACCTTCTTCAATGAATAAAAAAGCTTTTCTTTACCCTCTTCTTTCTCTGTCTCACTCTGTCTTTTTCTCTCTCTCCATCACCCTCCCTGTTTATTCTGATGGACATTTCCAAGGACCTCAGTGTTTAGAAACCATGATCTGGGCTCTAGGTGTGCTATTTGCTGCTGGGATGTCACTGCCTGTAATGCTTTTCAGAGGACAGGGATGAGAAATAAACTTTCTGAAAATATGCATTTATATTAAATTTTAAATTCAAATGCAGTATCATGTTTTGTTTTCAAAAATTTTATATCTTCTTTTACACTGAAAATCTTAGTTCTTAATATATTAATACATTTACTCATTTGCTTTATTCTACAAAAATAAGGTAGTTTCACAATCATGATTCTAAGATTACTTCTAACAATAAACCTACTAAATGAATTTAAAATTCCTTTGCAGTTGTTTCTCTCCTTAGGACACATTACCCTCTAGTCAGAATACTATGTTAAAAATTGTTTGAGGCTGGGCACGGTGGCTCACGCCTGTAATCCCAACACTTTGGGAGGCTGAGGCCAATGGATTACCTGAGGTCAGAAGTTCGAGACCAGCCTGGCCAGCATGGTGGAAACCTGCCTCTACTAAAAATACAAAAATTAGCTGGGCATGGTTGTGCATGCCTGTAGTCCCAGCTACTCAGGAAGCTGAGACAGGAGAATTGCTCAAAGCTGGGAGGCGAAGGTTGCAGTGAGCCAAGATCACGCCATTGCACTCCAGCCTGGGTGACAGAGTGAGACTCCGTCTCAAAAAAAAAAAATTGTTTGAAATAATTATTTCCTTCATGAGGTAATATTTCTGGTTAACATAGAGTTAGGTTCATTTATTTCTGTTTGTATTCAATTTAAGGGTTTACTTTCCCCCCTCTTTTATTAATTTTATTTTCAAATATTTAAAACATTTACATAGCTCAAAAGTTAGAATTAGCCTGTAATCCCAGCGTTTTGGGAGGTGATGATGGGCAGATCACTTCAGGACAGGAGTTCGAAACCAACCTGGCCAACACAGTGAAACCCCATCTCTAGTAAAAATACAAAAATTAGCCAGACTTGGTGGCCTGGGCCTGTAATCCCAGCTATTCCAAAGGCTGAGGCATGAGAAGTACTTGAACCTGGAAGGTAGAGGTTGTAGTGAACTGAGATCGTGCCACTGCATTCTAGCTTGGGCAACAGAGCAAGACTCTTTCTCAAAAAGGAAAAAAGTTAGAATTATATGAAATGTGCACTCAGAAAAGTTTTTCTTCATCTTTATCCTCTCTACCCTACTCATCAGAACCCCTTTCCCACTGAATATGCAATTATTTTCCTTAGTTTCTATTTTGCAAACTAAGCGAATATATACATATTATTATTTGTAGTTGTTTCTTACACACAAAAATAACTCTATATACACTGCTTTGCATCTTGCTTTTTCATTTAACGATATATCCTAGAGATCACTGCCTGCCTAGTACTCAGTATGCAAATGAACCACAATTAATTCAACCAGTCCCCCTGCTGAGGGGCATTTGAGTTGCTTCCCAACTTTTGCTTTTACAAATAATGCCACGATTAATAACCTTGCAGTTATTGGTTGAGTTGTATCCTTAAGGCAGATTCCTGGAATGAGATTGTTGGGTCAAGGGTAATTGTATATGCCTTTTGGTTAGATATTGCCAAATTCTCCATTTTGCATTCAGATCAGTAATGTGTGTAACAGCAAATCTATAGAGTACAGCTTTTGGGTTTTTACCAATTTGGTACATGAGAAATGGTAGTTCAATGAAGTTTTAATATGCATTTCTCTAATTGTGGGATTGAACAGAGTTTTGTGTGTTGAAGTACCTTTCTTTTTGATATGAACTGTCTGCTCATGTCTTTTACTTCTTCTTACATTTTTGCTCTTTTTCTTCTCCATTTCCAAGAGCTCTATACGTGGGAGCCCTTTGTCTGTGATACAGATTGCAAACATTTCCACACCATGCGCCCGTTGTCTTTGACTTTGCTCTTAGTGTATTCTGTGTCAGGGTTTATCTTTGGAAGAGAAAGGCAAGAGGTAAAAGCCACCAGAATTTCCTTAGCAGGATTTCAGGCCAAGAAAACAACCCGAATCAAACGTGTAAACGTCCAGGGGTCTGGAGATAGGGAGCCATAGAGACGGTTGTGGGCCGTGATGGCCCTACCTCTCCTCCTCCCACTGAGCTCATGGGATCCAGCAGACAAGGTGAGCTGTCCTCAGAGAGGCCAGGGGTCAGGTCCCTTGCTGGGCTGGGTTTGTATAAAGGCTGTGAAATTCCTCCTGAGCTCAGCAGGACGTGGCATTTGACTCCAGGAGAGGAGAGCATTCCAGACCCCACCCAGAACAGGGCATGAGGGAAGCCAGTCCTGAGAGGGGAAGGGCAGGACCCAGGGTCAGTCCTGAGTGGGACCCTTGCTGACTCACCCTAGGCTGTGGGGCCTTTCTGCACCTGTAAAGAGAGAGAAACACCAGAGATCCCAATTTGAGGACCAGAGGGAAGTCAGAGCTCCCAGCTGCCTCGGTGGACTCTGTGTGTACCAAACGTGAAAACTAATATTAGAACTGCTAATACTTAAGTGTTGACGTATATTGGCACTTACAGATTTTTTTATGGGGCAAAATGGTCAAATATTAGCAATTTCATATGTCTCCATCCAAAATGTACCAGGAGTGTTCCAAGGACCTTCTATACATCCTTCCATTTCATTCTCACAAAAACCGTGCAAGACAGATGCTTATCTGAGCAAACTGAGGCTCGGAGAAGTGAGGCCCACCTTCAGCCTCCTCTCTCTTCTTGTCTTCCTGGCAATTTCTCTCAGACCAGAACTCACTCACTGCCAGATATTAACAAGAGCCAGGAGGCCGGGCATGAAGGCTCAAGTCTATAATTCTAGCACTTTGGGAGGCTGAGCCCAGGAGTTTGAGACCAGCCTGAGCAACAAGGCAAGATCCCACCTCTACAGAAAATACAAAAATGAGCCGGGTATGACGGTGCGCACCTGTAGTCCCAGCTACTCAGGAAGCTGAGGTGGGAGGATGGCTCGAGCCCAGGAGGTAGAGGCTGCAGTGAGCTGAGATTGTGCCACTAACTCCAACGTGGAAGAAGACAGAGCAAGACTCTGTCAAAAAAAAAAAAAAAAAGGAAATAAAGACCTCCAAATAACTTTGAACTGATATTCACTGAGTGGTTACTCTGCCTAATGCTTTACATAAAATATCCTTGTTAGTCCTTGTTATGGACTGAATGCTTGTGTCACTCAAATTTCATAGACTGAAATCCTAACCCCTAGTGTGGTAGCTTTAGGAGCTGGGGCCTTTGGGAGGTGATGAGGTCATGAGCCTGGAGCCCTCAGGAGTGGGATTAGTGCCCTTGTAAAGAAGAGATAGGATAGAATCATTTCTCCCTTGTTCATGTGAAGATACAAAGGGGGGACCACCATCTGCGAACCAGAAGGAAAGCCCTCACCAGACACTGGATCTGCCAGCACCTTGATCTTAGACTTCCAGCCTCCAGAACTGTGAGAAATAAATATGGTTGAGTCACCCAGTCCATGGTATTCTGTAATGGCAGCCTGAGCAGTCCTCACAGAACATCGCTAACCAGGCGCGGCGGCTCACACCTGTAATCCCAGCACTTTGAAAGGCCGAGGCAGGCAGATTGCTTTAGCACAGTAGTTTGAGACCAGCCTGGGCACCTTGGTGATATCCCATCTCTACAAAAAATGCAAAAATTAGCTGGGTGTGGCGGCACACACCTGTAGTCCCAGCTACTTGGGAGGCTGAGGTGGGAGGATCACTTAAGCTTGGGAGACTGAAGCTGCAGTGAGCTGAGATTGAGCCACTGCATTCCAGTCTGACAGTCTGAAGGACAGAGTGAGACCCTGTCTCAAAAAAAAAAAAAAAAAAAAGAAAGAAAGAAAAGAAAAGAAAAAGAACACTGCCAAATTGGTGTCAATAGCTCCACTTCAGAGGTGTGGAAATAAATGCTCAGGGTTCAGGGAGCTTGCCTGAGGTCACTCAGCAAGAAGTGGAAGGGCCAAGATGCAAACTCAACTTGGTCTGTCTCCAAAACCTCAGTTCCTCCAAGATTCTGTACGTACTCTGTCCAGGGACGTTCCTATGGCTCACAAATCCTCTTTGGGAACTGTCTTCAGAACCAAAAAACTAGTCTCAACAATATGGGTTGTCCTTTACTGATGAGCCCTTGCCTTCTCCCGTTCCTTCTGGAAGCAGCAGTGTGGCTATTAAACAGGGAGCCTTGGGTGTCAGATCAACTGGGTTTTAATCTGCTTCCCTGCTGTGTGATCTTGGATGAGTTACTTTACTTGGCTGTGCCTCAGTTTTCTCACGTGTAAAATGTGGACAAGGGAGGTTTACTGTATCTCCCTTGAAAGGCTGAAGGATAAAGCAAGGTAATTAATCCACTTAAAGTGCTTAACACCACACCCAGCATATAAACAGTGCTCAGTAAATGCTGGCAGTTGTTATCCTCTCCAGGCAAGCCCCGGGTGATTCACTGTGCCCTCCTTATGAGGTGAGGGTCCCCTCCTCTCTGCCCCCCAGCATCCCAGGATGCCTGCCATGCACTTACTTCCTGGGCATTGGCATCACCTGCCTGCTGCTTTATACCAGGCATGAGCCATGCTCTTGCCCTCTCAGGGTCCGGGGTCACTCTCACAGCAGAAGAGCCGGAGGTCGCTTGGAGGGAATCACCATCGACCCCAGCTGGTCGCTGGCCTGGCTGACCTGCTGATCACCCCTAGCAGACAGAACACTGTCAGGATTTTCCCATCTGCAAGCAGCAAGAACAATGCCTGGCTCATAGTAAGCAAAGAACGAATAAGCTAATGACTATTAGCTATTTTTAATTTTAAAACATCAACCATCTCCACTGAGAAAACTCAAAATAGTTTGGAGTAGGGATGGGTAGGCATTGGTTCCTCAAATAGTGGCGGCCTCACTGGATCTGCGAGTATCAGCCTCCCTAGGGAGCAAGCTCATTTGCATGGGTAAATTCCGATCTGTGGTTTTTCAAGTCAGTGCTTCTTTGTGTTCCCTACAGTGCCCTGCACACAGTAGGAGCTCAATAAATAGGTGTTTATTTATTGAAGTACTCCAGAGCCCCTGAGTTCACAAACAGAAACCAGAACCTGAGTCTCCTCCCTGGCAGGCCAGGCCTTGGTCCATCTGGGCAGACAGATGACCATTCACCGACCTGGCCCTCTGGGAATCCTGTCCTGGCTCCAAATGGCGCTGCTGAAAGGGGGTCATTCTCTCATCTGAGCCGGGCCACAGACACTTCACAATGAGGATTTTTTTCTCAACTGCCTCACTTGACCTTTGGGTCTAAGAGGCAGTGGGCAAAGCCCAGGAAAGGCCTGTGATAAATGGCCTTCAACCAGCCCATGACCCATTCACTCTCTTGGGCTTCCCAAGACCTTGAAAAAACCAAGAAGGCTGCAACTTTTCCCTCCTTCCAGCTGCACGGGTGTCCCCAAGAAGTTGAGGGGCTTCTTCCTGAGGCCACAACATCTGGGCCATCACCCTTCTCCCTCTCTCCCTCCAACACTGCAAGGGGTCATGAAGAGTCAGTTATCTTAAATTGTGATGGAAGTACTGCCTGACCAATGCGAGGATTTCTGGAGAGCCCAGGAGAGCATAGTACACCTTCCCCCTGGATTGTGGCTCTGTCTCTGCAAACTGGGGCACTTGGGAAGGGAAGGTCACTGACCCAGAACCTTGTGGTCCATTGAGCCAGCTGGGGTGGCTAGTGGAGAAGGTGGGGCATCATGGAGCAGAATGGGGATGGATGGGAGGGTATGAGCCCGTATTGAGGAGAAGGAAAGATCTAACAGGAGAGTCTGTGGTCTCCTGAGAGATCCAGACCAGCTGGTCTCATCTCTTGCTTTCGGTACCTTGTCCCAAACTTCTAGCACTTTTGTTTGTAAAGCCATTTATTAGAGACAACATGGAACACAGCGCCATGATTCCACCAAATGTCTATGTTATAGTTTAGGGTTTAGGTTGTGGGGACAGAGAAGCGTATTCAAATTCCCACTGGACAAGTCAGGAACTCTTCTGAGGGATTCATCTGAAAAAAGGCAGGTAACACTACGTCCTTCCTTGTAGGACTGGGATAAAGGAAGCTCAGGACCTAGCGCGGTGAGCATTGAGCAAGTATCGGCTACCATGATTATCAAGTGCAAAAGCAGAAGGGTGCACAGGCAGCAGTCCTACAAGTTATCCTCTTTGGCTGGAGCCACAGGTGTAAAACATCACACAAACTGAAAAGACAGATTGAAGGTCATGCTGTGGAGAGATGTGGGATGTTTATGCTTAACTCAATGGTCATGGGAGCCACTGAAGGTTTGTGTGCAAGGGAGAAATGTGAACAGAGACAGAATCAGGGAACAAGATGAGAATGGAGAGTTTGTGGACAGAGAATTCAGCCTGCGGTCTTGTCATCCATGTCCTTGTGCTCAGATCATCCCAACCCTAACGTCCCCCACCCCTCCAACCCCAACCCCAGCCTACTCAGCAAACAGCTTCAGCCTTGCCCTTGAGAATCACGGTTTTCTTCTTTTCTGCCCTCCGATGGGAATGTGAAATCTTGCTTGAATTTGCTGAGTTAAAATAACAGGACTCAGCGAGAAATAGCAGGTCTGCACTGGTTTCTAAGCAGGCCCTGGTTTGATTTAATGCTGATTTAGTGTGAGTGCCATTTTCACATGTGCTGCTTCTCACTTTGCTAGGATTTCAACTTTTTTTTTTTTCTCTGCAGTGCTCTTTGTCAATCTCCGATAAGAGGAACCTTGGCAAATCCAGACACGAGTCTGGCAGCCTGTGGGCATACCTCTTATGTTTTCATCTGTAGGGAGAGATGTGCCAAAAGCAATGTCACCACAGCGGAGGGAGTGCGTCCTGGAGCCAGGCCACAATGTGTGTAAGGGCAGGGACTGGTCTGCCTTGCTCTCTGGTGGACTCCCCACACTTGGAAATGTGCCTGGCATGCAGCAGGCGCTCAGTAAATGGATCCTAGTGAAGAAACCTGTGGAAGGATGGATTCGCCCATCATCGTAAGCATGTGAAAGTCTAAGAAACACCACGCAGGGCCGGGGACCTCCCTTCAGGAGTACCTGGATGACATTTGCCCTGCTCTGGAATGTGGCACAGGACTCCTTGTGTAAGGGGAGGCGGTGGGGGATGGTTAATGAGCAGGCATTGGAGGGAGGAACAGGTGTGGTTGGCAGACCTAACATCCACCCAGACTAAAACCCCTGGCATCTACAGCCTCTGTCGGAGAATGAGTCTGGCCAGCATGCCCAGCAATGGCCCAGATGGAGCATGACATCAAAACAGCATACAGGAAGGGGCCAGCCACCCACAGCCACCTCAGCTCCACCCAAGCACCCCTACATGCCCCCCAACACTTCCCCGGGCCCTCACTGCAGAGATGACCATGACAAAGGCAACACCTTTATTGCCTTCCCAGGTGGCAGATGCCCGTGACCCTCAGCCCGAGAAACCCATCGGTGGGGGTCAAGAGGCAAGGTCTGGGCCTAGCCTTCCATGCCTGAGTGGAGCGCAAGGCAGAGCCCAGAGCCCTGGGCAGAGCGTGCCCCTCCTGCGGTCCAGGGGTCCAGGCGGGCAGCACATCCCTTCCCCACGTGGTCAGGACACGCACAGGACCCCGGGAGGTCTGAGCGCAGGGCACATATCTGAGGCAGCAGAACAAGGTCGGGCTTTGTGCAAGGGTGGCAGCAGGACTGCGAGTCCTCAGCGCCCCTCCCAGCCCAGGTCCCAGCCCTCGGCTGCTGGATTCCTGTGGCCAGCCGCATCTTGACAGCCCGGCAGCCCCTGACCTGGCCCTCGCCCTCCCTTCTCTCTTCAGGAGAAGAGCCCAAGATGGGAGAGAAGTTGCCTGGACCTCTTAAGGAATCACCCACTGAATCAGCAGATGGTGGCAGGATGGGCACAAACTTACTTTTTGGGAAGACAAACACAGGAGCCCACTTTGCTGCTCCCCCGCCCCACTGAAGGGGCAGAATGTGCTTCTAATACAGGGGGTGAGCCAGGTGTGGTGGCTCACGCCTGTAATCCCAGCACTTGGTGAGGCTGAGGTAGGCGGATCACAAGGTCAGGAGTTCAAGACCAGCCTGACCAACATGGTGAAACCCCGTCTCTACTAAAAAAAATACAGGGGTGGGCTCCTCCCCAAGGGCCCCAATTCCCAGTCCCCCTATGGCCCCCAGGAGTGAGGGGTCTATATAGCTGAGACACCTGCACTTCTCCTTCTCTCTGAGCTCTGCCTGTCCTGCTACAGCCAAGGAGTCTGTGTGCTGAGCTCACTGCAGGGACAAGCTGATGGTAACCTGAGGAGGTCTCTGGGGTTCTCATGCTAAGATCTCAGTCCCAAGCCACCCAGTGCTCCCAAAACCCATAGCCACAACAGCCCAGACCCCTGCCTCTCTCCCAGGACCTGGCCGGGGCTCTATCGGAAGCCTGACCCTGCTGGGGTCAATTTGATGTTGGGAAGGGGGCTGTTGGAATGTTCTCTGGGCATCCTCACTCTGCTGGGGAATGTCCACACAAAGGCGTGACCTTTCAGGAGGGCAACTTGGAAACACCTGGCAAGGTCTTTAAAATGGTTCTTCCTTCTGATGAGTTATTTCAAGGAATTTATTCTAAGAAAGGAATTGTAAAAGTGCACAGAGCATTACAGATAATAATAAAGCAACTGGAACAAATTCATGGTCACTGATAGACTATTACATAGACATTACAAACAACAGATATGGGAAAAAATTGTCATAATAGATCATTAAGTGGAAAAAATGTAAGATAAAAACTGTATGGGGCTGGGTGCAGTGGCTCATGCCTGTAATCCCAGCACTTTGGGAGGCTGAGTTGGGCGGATCATTGAGGTCAGGAGTTTGAGACCAGCCTGACCAACATGGTGAAACCCCGTCTGTACTAAAAATACAAAAATTAGCTGGGCGTGGTGGCGTGGGCCTGTAGTCTCAGCTACTCAGGAGGCTAAGGCAGGACACTCACTTGAACCTGGGAGGTGGAGGTTGCAGTGAGCCGAGATCACACCACTGCACTCCAGCCTTAGTGACAAAGTTAGACTCTGCCTCAAAAAAAAAAAAAAAAAAAAAAAAAAAGGTGTGTTTTCAGTTTCAGAACTCTAATAGATCTTAAGGAACAAGTATTCCAAGTAAGAAGAAGCTGAGAACTAAACTAGAGAGAAACCAGGGTTTCTCATGCCTAGCAACAAATGCCACAGAGTTTTCTCGATGATCAAATGAAATAGTGCTAGCCAGCATTATTTCATCTGCTTAAGATGTAGAAGAAAACTTTTAAAAACTATATCAAGACAGTGGAAGGCAGAAAAGAAAATAAAAGATGCAGAGGAAAAGCAAGATAAAGAAAGCCTACCATAAGATGGCAAAAATAATAAGGACATCAGTAATGAACCCAAATATTGAAAGTCTAAACTCAATACCCAAATTTGCCAGACTTGGTTTAAAAAATATGAACATAAAGCAAAAAGTGATAGAATTAGAAGAAATTTATAAATTCACAACCATAGTGTATGATATTTATAAGAGAAATAGTCAAAACAAAAAAGAGAAATCTTGAAAATAAGAGACTGGAAAAGATATACCTAGAAATATTAACCTCTCATCCCCCAAAAAGCTGCTGTACCTCTATTAAACTTGACGACAAAAAGCACTATTGAAAATATGAAGAAGTATCTAATTATAAAAGGAGTGACTTGCCAGGAAGCTCCAAGAATTATGAGTTTATGTGCATATACTAAATTTAGTATCCAAATTTATAAAACAAAAAGGGATAGTTACCAGAAGAAATTTCTAAATCCTTAATCATGATGAAAGATTTTTATTACACTTTTCTCAGTAACTGATAGATTAAGCAGACAAAAATTTAGTAAGGACATAAACTTTTGAACATTACAATTACGCTTAATCTATGGACGTATATAGAATTATGTACTCAACACACAGAGAAATACTTTTTAAGAACACATAAAACATTTGCTAAAGCTGATTATGTACTAAGCATAAAGAAAATCGTAATAAAAACCATAATCAGTATCATATAAGCCCTGTATCTGAATACAAGACAATTAAAATAGACATCAAGAACAGAGAGATAACTAAGTATAATGCCATAGACTTTGAAATTTTTAAAACAAACATCTAGATAATTCATGAGTTAAAGAAAAAAATCAAAAGTTGGAAAATGTTTAGAATTGAATGACAATGAAATTCCTATGTATCACAACGTATGGGATGGGTGCCTTTCCCCTTCTCTTCCCTTCCTGATCCATTCAGTGCCAAATTATTGGATGGACAGAGCAAGGTAAACTGACATGTACCCGCTCAGAGGGGTGGCCCGGAACCAGCACCACATCCTCAGAGGGAAAAGCACATCCATGCAGGGGGGCAGCTCAGTGTGGGGAGTCAGAGCCTGAGCAGGGGGAGGGGGCAGCTGTGCAAGGAAGCAGCCCCATGTGTGGTGTAGAAGCCCAAATGTCGTTATTATTTTTGCCATTTTACTTACGCACGGCATTCATACATGGCGCATACCCGACAGGAGGTGTCACACTGGGTGAAAAGGACACCAGTGAACCCCACACCAATACAATTCCAATCCAACACCAACGGTTCATTCCATATCTTCCTTTCTATATGTGAACTGCCCTTCTCCAACAGCAAGAAGCCTGGCTCTCCCTGGCCTTAGGATACGTAGGATACATTCCATTCACTCCTCTTGTCACTACCTCTCATCACCGCTACTGCCTCTTCTCCAAAAAAAGACAGACACCTTTGTTACTCTAGTTAAGTCTCTGGCACTCCATGCCAAATTTTCTGTACATTACATTTTTCTATAAGTTGGAGACTGTACTTAAAAATGCATTTAAAAACAAAGTGAAACTTATAGGATGCTGTTCAATTAGTAAAGGTACATTTATAGCCTTAAATGCTTATATTAGAAGACTGAAAATTAATCAGCAAAGTACCCAAGACATTTGAGAAGAAAAACAGAGCATACTTAATGAAAGTAAAAGGAAGGAAATAATGAAGATAAGTGCTGGCAACTACATAAGGTCATGTAAACACCTCCACACTTCTGGAGAGAGTGAAACCTGATATAACCAATTTGTTAAACTATTTTCCTCACCTAGTAAAGTTTAAAATACACACCTATTGGGAGGCCAAGGCGGGTGGATCACCTGAGATCAGGAGTTCGAGACCAGCCTGGACAACAAGGTGAAATCCCATCTTTACTAAAAATACAAAAAGTAAGCTGGCCATCATGGCGGGCGCCTCTAATCTCAGCTACTTAGGAGACTGAGGCAGAAAAACTGCTTGAACCTGGGAGGCAGAGGTTACAGTGAGCTGAGATGGCACCACTGTACTCCAGCCTGGGCAACAAGAGCAAAACTTCATCTCAAAAATAAACAAACAAAATAAAATGCACACCTATGACCCAGCAATTCCACCCTCAGAAACTTCTGCACATGTCTCAAGGGACAGTAGAAGAACGCTGTTAGCAGCATTGTTATAACAGCCAAAAAAATCAAATCAAATAAAAATAAATGAAATGTCTATTGCTAGAATGGATAAATAAATTGTGATCTATTCATACAATGGAATACTGTGGGTTAGTAAAAATGAATGAACCACAGCTACACTCATGACCACAAATGAATTTCAAAATCATGATGAGCTAGTGATAGAAGAATGCATATTGCTGAAAATATTCAAGAAAATCTAGGATAAAGGATTTATGCCTTTGGGGTTAGGAAGAATATCTTTAAAAGGACATGCAAAGCATACTGGGAAAGATGGATAAAACTAAGAATATTAAAATTAAAACATCTTGCATGATAAGCTGCTATAAACAAAAGAGAAAGACAAGCCACCGGCTGGGAGAAGATATCTGCAACACATTTAACTGATGATGGGTTAGTCTCCAGAATTCTTATATAAATTCTTATAAAAGAATTGTTAAACATCAGCAAAAGACAAGCTCAAGAGTAAAAAATGGGCAAAAGGTATGTGAAAGGAAAATAAATCTTGGGACCCCCAAAATCGCTAAGCTAAAGGGCAGAGTCCAGCTGGGAACTGCTTAGGCAAAACCTGCCTCTCATTCTATTCAAAGTCACCCCTCTGCTCACTGAGATAAATGCATATTTGATTGCTTCCTTTGGAAAGGCTAATCAGAAACTCAAAATAATGCAACTGTTTGTCTCTTATCTACCTATGACCCAGAAGCCCCCGCCCCGCTTGGAGTTTTCCTGCCTTTATGGACGGAACCAATGTTCATCTTACATATACTGATTGATGACTCCTGTCTCCCTAAAATGCATAAAACCAAGCTATCCCCAGACCACCTTGGGCACACGGCATCAGGACCTCCTGAGGCTGAGGGCATGTCCTTAACCTTGGCAAAATAAACGTTCTAAATTGACTGAGACCTGCCTTGGATATTTTGGGTTAACAGGTATGAAAATGCAATTTACGGAAAAGGAAAGTAGAATGACTAGCAAATTCACTGGAGATGGGAAAATGCAAATCAAATCTCTGGTGCTTACACCTCAGGTGTTCAACACCAAGCTCATGACCCTGCCACTGTCACCACTCACTCTGTCCACTCATCTTCAGGCCCATTGGCTGCTGACCACACCTGGATGCTCACCGTAACCTAGGGTTCCTCTAAATGCCAGTGCTTACCTGTCTCTTGATTAATGGTGCACTCACCTGGAGCTGTTCCAGTTCCCAGGAGGCAGACACACACAGTCCCTTCTTTCCCAAGTCACATACCTACTTCCAGGGTGGCCAGGCCCAGGCAGGTTCAAGTCACAGGAAAATCCTGTGGTTAATGAAATGATGGTCCCTTTCAACCCTCAACACTATTGCTGAGTTGATCTCACCATGACTGAGTCCTCCTTTCCCCACAGTGAATTATTTTCCAGGTTCTCAAATATCCATTCCCTTTGCCATTATGTGTCTGTTGGCTTCCCCACCTCATTTCTGTATGTCTGAACCCCCAAGTATAAATACAATTTGAGATCATTTCCAAGAGGCTATTCAGCCCCCATAAATGTCAATGAATGCCAAACATAATTCATGATTCTAAATTTTTTTCTGAGATTGGTAAAAATTGATAATTTTTCTCACCAAGATAGAAAATGAAAACAAAGAACTTTGGAATAACCAAGCTAGGATGACATGTCATTTATGCCATCCTGCTGAGAGGCTTAGTGCTTTAACTCGACCATGGTACACCTATAACATGCCTGCCTCAACTCCATTATTCCCCAAGTAAGAAATTCAGGAGTAAGAATAAAACCAGTCAAGACATACATGCTTCTTTCTCATCTGCCTGTAAAAAAGCCATGCCTTGGGATTAGTGAAAACTGTCACGTCACAGAATCACAGTTGTCTCATTCCAGCTCCCATCCATAGCAGGAATGCCCTCTAAAATTTTGCAGACCTGGTGACAATGAACTCTATTTAAATCCTCTAGAAAAAAAAAAGGTGAGGGGGGAGGGGAATCTAGCAATACCAAGCATGGGTATCCCCAGCTCACATCGCGGGACGCAGCCAACCATTGTTCTCCATCAATATCTGCTGAGTAATTTTTCATTTACTAAAATGTTTATTAAAAGCTTTATTTGAATGTGGTCTTTGACCCATAAGCTTTATTTTGTGACTTGGAATGGCATTGCTATATTTTTGCATGAAGGTTACATTTAGAAATCTAACCACCCTCAGAAAATAGTTTTTGTGAATCTAAAAATTCTCAAGCTTGTTGTTTCAATGACTGGAAATGACATTTCTCTAAATGGTTTCTTTAAAAGCATACATAAATCAGCACCACTCAGTGGCTACAAAAATACTGATGCAACTAACGGATTAAAAGTTATTTGCAGATTGTAGCATGCTAAATTTATTCCTAAGATCCACTCACGTCACCAAATATGGGTTTCTCTCTAGGACTGAAAAATAAAGTTATTTTTAAATATAATGTAACCCAAATGTTAATAGTCCCCTTATCCCTCCTCATTCTTTCCGCTTTTCTATGTCTTCTTTAGCAGTGGACAGATAATAAAAATTTCTTCACATAGCTGCATTAATGTTGTATAAAAATTGGAAAACAAAAGGAAAAGTTACCAAAAAAAGTACGTATTTTTGTGGCTTTCTTTCTCTTTCTCTTTCTTTCTTTCTGATATTGTTGTCCATTTGCAAATGTATTCTTTGTTTACATACATTTCTGTGCTCCCTTGTTTACTTTGTAGCAAATCCCCCCACAAACCCCCTCATTTCTGTGCCACGTGCAGCACCTTCCCTCTTGCCTCTCCATTGTCCCCTCGTGGACAGGGACAGGGATCACATCTTTGTCTCTCTGTAATTCCCTGGAGGGCACAGCAACTGGCACATTGCTGTGTGCTGTCAATACTATTCACTGAAATTCTCAGTAATAAGTCGCTGAAGTCATCAAAGAGCACACCAAGTCTTCAGAATTGTGGCTTCCGGTGCTATGCCTAGATCTCATAATGAGAGACTCTGTTCTTTTTTTCCCTTGATAAGAAAAAAATTCAGGTTCAGAAAGCTTTCATAACCTGCCCCAGGTCACAGAGATGACAAGGGGCCCAGCTGAGATTCAAAGTTCCACTGAATCCAAACCCCAGACTCCTTGACCAACCTGTATGTTGAATGTCTTTGTGAATACAGAGCATCTCTCTCTAATGGTGCCTCTATTTCAAAGCTGGAGAGCTTCAACTGTTAGAAAAATGCCTAGTATGGGCCAGGTGCAGTGGCTCATGCCTGTAATCCCAGCACTTTGGGAGGCCGAGGCAGGTGGATCATTTGAGGTCAGGAGTTCAAGCCCAGCCTGGCCAACATGGTGAAACCCCGTCTCTACTAAAAATACAAAAAATTAGCCAGGCACGGTGGTGGGTGCCTGTAATCCCAGCTACTCAGGAGCTGAGACAGGAGAATCACTTGAACCTGGGAGGCAGAGGTTGCAATGAGCTGAGAATGCACCATTGCACTTCAGCCTGGATGAGAGTGAGACTCTATCTTAAAAAAAAAAAAAAAAAAAAAAAAAGCCCAGTGCACCATTGGGTAGTGACAGACTTTGAAGTCGGTGATCGTGCCGGCCCTGGTCTTCTCCACTCCAAACTAGTCACCACCACCTTCCTCACACTTTCCCTCCTATAGCAAGGCTTCCAGTCTTCCCACCAGTATCAATCCCTTCTGGAGGCTTTTTTTAAGTCTGTGCGTATGTTGCTTTAAATATAGTGCCAACAGTTTGGCAATATGGTCCTTTGACTTGAAAATTAAAAGTCTCTCTTTTCTGAGAAAAGACTATTTGTTCTTCAGCCATGGTAACAACTAAGCAGCACAAAGGATTTAAAACCTGACGGGCTACCTTGTCTTCAGCCTCACACTGAAATTCATGTTCCTGAATCAGCCAATCATAAATGGCACATGATTCTGAAAGCCAGCCAATCAGAGATCGCTGCATGCTTCTGCCATCCAATCAGCAAGAGCTGCACTCTAATAACCACACCTCTTCAATTTAAGGTCAGCCAAAATCTTAATTCTCACTCCTGAAATTCCATTAATCCTTGAATTCCATGCTTCCTTCCAACTTTTGTTTTGTTCAGAAGGACTGCCTCAAAGCAAAATTTTCTCTTACTTTACAAACAGTAAATTCTGCTTTTTGTTTCAAGTTTTCACTAGTGCCCTCTTCCTTTGATATCCCTAACAATTGTCTTTTCTGGGAGTTTATCCTAAGAAAATAACCTGGCATACGTGCCAAGATTTAGCATTAGAGATGATACTATTTATGGTGGAGAAGCAGCATGTATCCAACAGTAGGCTATTAGGTATAAATTTTGATATTTCCATCAAATGAAATACATGCTAAAATAACCATGAAAAATCAAGCTGTGGCAGATTATTCTATTGATATGTGAAAATGTCCAAGACAGGTTAGTGGAAAAAGCAGATTGTAATGTAGTATTTATGCTATGATTCCAATTTTGTGAAGTATTTAAGTATATATGTACAGGAAAAAGGACTAGAAGGATATATATGAAGCCATCAATAGTTATCATAGGAGCTAGGACTACAGGCAATTTTCCTTCTCTCAATTTCAGTATTTTCTTAATTTTCTGCAATGAATACATATTGCTTCTGTAATTTTTTTTAAAAAGAGCATTTTTAAAAGTGATATCCAGAATAGAGCACAATCCACACAACGGAGTAAAGACAAATGACTCCTTGATCATGCAGACATCCAATCTGATCATATATCACATGCAGCTCCGCAACGCTGTAGGCACATATTGAGTTCAAGGTTAATTACATCCTCCTTGTCCTTTCCTCTGTATATTCCCAGTCATGACCTCTCAAGTCCAATCTGTTAAAATTGAACTCATTTTCCTCTTGTTCCCTGCCTGCCCTGTCCATATATCCCCTCCCAGCATGCGTGCGCGTGCACACACACACACACACACACACACACACACACACACTGGCACTCCTTTCACCACAGCAAGCTCTCCACAATCCTGAGTTCCCCCGGGCCTTCAGGCTCTTCTCCCCTTTGCATCCTGTCCCTTAGTGAGAACCTCCAGATATTCTTCCAGAATGCCCTGTGCATTCGCCCCCCTCTGCCAAGCTCTATTTCAACTTTTCCTACCTGATAAGGTATCTCAGACTGGCAACCTGAGAGCCAAACGTTGCCCACAACCAGTTTTTCTTGACCCACATACTACTGAACCATAGATCAACAATTATGGATTAAGCGACTTCACATAAAAATACAGAATTCTGGCCTCTTCCTGAAATAAAACAAAACCAAACGCTATGTTGAAGTTGAGAAGTGACTTCCCCTTTAGACACAGGTAATCCCTTCCAGTTTTCCACAGTCTCCAGCACTCCCTATTGCCCCTCTCACACCAAGAGTTCCAGAAGTCATTTAATGTCAAACTTGCTCAGTTGTTTTTCTTGCACAGTCCTTGTGGGCATTTGAGTGTGTGACCCTGACCTAGATTCAATGAATTTTAGTCACAAGCAGATTTCAAAATGCTTTTAGAGTAGGAATATCTTTGATATATTTTTAAAATTGTATTTTCTCTTTGCTCTCTAATTAATTATAAAATGATAAATTGCCTAAGAATTGATAAGGTAGAAAAACGCATCTCAGCTTTCCCTTTTTATCTCTGAACAAACAAGAAAAGGAAGTCTGAGGCTGGGCACAGCAGCTTGTACCTGCAATCCCAGAACTTCAGGAGGCCAAGGCAGGAGGATGGTATGAGGTCAAGAATCTGAGACCATGTCTATGGTCAGTCTAGTCCTTCCAGGTTCCTCTGCCTGCTTTTATCCCAGCCTCGCTAGCAGCTGATTAGATGGTACCCACCCAGATTGAGAGTGGGTCTGCCCTCCCAGTCCACTGACTCAAATGTTAATCTCCTTTGGCAACGCCCTCACAGACACACCCGGGAACAATATCTTTCATCCTTCAATCCAACCAAGTTGACATTTAATATTAACCATCACAGGGCATCTGTTACTTCTGTGTTTTTAATGCCTTTTTAAATGAGTGCCAACATCTACACCCACAACAAGCCCCTGGTTATAACCAGCATCACTCTCTCCATAGTGACACCTTAGACTCAGAGGTTCAGGGGACTTCAAGGTTACCCTTAAGGAAATGCTTGAACCTACTACCATGCTTTAATTTCACAGCCCCAAACTGTCAACAAGCAAGCAAAATACAATTTGGAGGTCAGTCTAACGGAGAGCGAGGCCGTTGCAGCTTAAGGGCGTCTTCGAGAGTGCTGGCCTTCTGGGCCTGAGGGGACCGAGAAGAGGTATTCAAAAACAACAGGTAGATTTTTAAAGACAAGGAGCCAGGGTTCACTTCCAAAGAGACTAACTTAAAATCTTCTGGATAGGATCCATCCCTCGTTTCGTGGTCTCTAGTTAAGAGACACTCATGTCAAAGCATGCAAACGGACAGAAACACTCTGGAAGGCAGAGTTGTGCAGAGGCCCCCAAAGCGTGATCTTTGTTTGGTTACTGCCATTGACTGCTCTTCCAACAGAAGCAGAAATTGTGGATTTAGTGATTTGGGTGTCCCAGATACATGTCCTCAAGGCTGTTATCACAGGCTGTAGCTGTCCTGGTATATATTGATTGCTACAGTCTCAAACACAAAGCAGAGGCAAACTGTCCGAGGGAGGGCTCAAACCATCCTGCTTCTTATTTAGGTCCATTCAAACTCCAGACATTCTGGCATACATTATCACATTCTGATCCTCACTACACTTTGAAGTCAGCAGGTTAGGCTGCATTATGCATTTTCAAAAAGGAAATGATTTAGTGCTTAAAGAAGTTGAGTGAGTTGCCCCAGGGTCCACGGTGACTGCGTTCTGCTGAGACTGGCGTAGGCTCTGAGAGAGTGAGGAAAATCAATGGGCCTTAGAGCTTCTTCACACCTGGTTTGTCATGAAGGAAGCACCAAGGGATTCAGAGGAAATGGCGCGCCCAAGAGGAGAGCATGCCTTTGCTGATGTGTTCTGGAGAACCAGGGTGGCCAGAAGTCAGAACCATAACTGGGAGTTAGTACCATGTGCCTATTTTATGGATGAAGGACCCTGAAGCTGAGACTGTGTGATCTCTAGAAAAAGATCACCTGATTCTAGATCCAGCTCGGCTGTCCATGTGTGAGGCTGGGCATGCTCCCTGCTTCCCCCATGGGAGACTCAGATTCTCCAAAACAGAAAGAAGTGAGGAGACGGCCCCTAAGGCATAGTCCAGCTCTAAGATATGAATTCTTTCTGTTCAGCTTCATTCTCTTTGGTATTCTATGGTTTATGTGTCTGGATAGTAAACCAATTTGATTTCTTATTATAAATACTTCATCTTCTTTCATATAAATGCTGGTAAATATGAAGTTATATGTCCCCAGAGGGACTTTGTTTTCCATGCCAAACCACAATGCCTATTACATGACCAAAAAAAGTGGCAGTTTTAATCTCCTGCTGACAGCTATTAGAAATTAATGCAGAGTGCAGAGCAGGCAGTACACCAGTGTTAGGACATCTTCCCAAACCTCCACCAATCATGGTCCTGAGTGGATTTCCAAGGTTCCAACTGAGCCCAAGGACCTCATTAATACCCCATAATAATGGTTTCCTACAGTCACAGATTCCTACTGTCAGGATGGATAGAAGAGAACAATCTTTACTCAGCTTCAATGTCCCAGCACAGAACCACTGTGCACTATCAAATAATATGGTTTTATAAATCCCATCATTCTCTTCAAATAGCACCATTCTACTTTTTTTTTTTTTTTTTTTTTTGAGACATGGTTTCACTCTGTCACCCAGACTGGAGTGCAGTGACACGATCTCAGCTCACTGTAACCTCCAACCCCCGGATTCAAATGATTCTCTTGCCTCAGCCTCCCAAGTAGCTGGGACTATAGGCACGTGCCACCAAGCCCAGTTAATTTTTTTTTTTTTCAGTAGATACAGGGTTTTGCCATGTTGGCCAGGCTGGTCTCAAACACCTAACCTCAAGTGATCCACCCGCCTCAGCGTCCCAGAGTGCTGGGATTACAGGCTTGAGCCACAACGCCCAGCCCTATGTGGTATTGTTATAAACTATTAATGTATATCAGTGTTTTAAATCCACCACAACTCCGAGAAGCAAAGCCACTCCAATAGTAGTATTATTCCTCCTGCCCAGACCATAGTCTTAGTCTCTAATGCCTTATGTCCCTTTATTCTATATGTCTTTTTAGTGGAGTCTAACAGACTCCGAGTCTCCACTAAAAGGAACCAAGGCTCCTCAAAAAAAAAATGGTTAGTTTTAGGAAGAGTTGGTACAAAATAAGCCTGGAACATTTTGTTATGGTAGAAAGTAAGTGCTGAAAAAAATGATGAGAACATCATAGGGACATGAGCCCCAGCTTGAAGGGATGCTTACTGATGAAAACTAGGGCAATATGAGCACCAAAATAATTAAGTGGAGAAATGAGATATAAACAATTGTAGAAAAAGGAACTCATGAGTCCATGGTAATAATAAATAGATGAATAAATAAATAGGAGACAGGAAGACTCAATTATGTACAATACTGAGGGAAATCGGAATGGTAAAATCACCATTTTCATCATCATTGGAATTGCAAAATCATCATTTTGCAACTCTCACAGTAAAGATTGGATCAAACAAGAAGCATCAGTGGATGCTAAATCTAGGAGGAAATTTTGATGAGAACAAGATATTTACATGATATTAAGGTATGTCCTCACAGATTGTTTATTATTGCAAGGGAGAAAATAATGACTATACAATGAAAAAAAAATTGAACAACACCTAGAACAAGAGATCAAAATTCATATCATCATTGAGAGACAGACGGGCATCCAGTGCCTCCAGATGTGAGACTCTGAGAAGGACACAGTGTCACCTTCGCAGTATTCCAGACAAAAATATAACCCCAATGTGATCATAAGGAAACACCCGACAAGCACAAATGAAGACCCTTCTGTTAGAAAAGAGGAGATGGCTGTATTCCTTCAAAACTGTCAAGGCCATATGACACAAAGAAAGCTGCGGAATGTTCCAGATTAAAGAAAGCTAAAAAGACATGACATTTAAACTTTGACCCTAGGCTGAATCCTACATAGTAGAAGGGAAAAAACTATTAAAAAATACATATAATTGGGTTCACTGACAAAACTGGAATACAAACGGTAGATTTGAGAAAAAGCACTATATCAATGTTAACTTTACTTAGGTTTATAACTGCACTATGATTATGTATAAGAACCTCCTTCTTCTTAGGAAGACAATGAGGTATGTAACTTCCCTTCAAATAGCGCAGGAAAGAAATCAGACAACAGAGATACATTAGATAGATGATAGATAGATAGATACACGGATAGGTAGATGGATACATAGATGGATGATAGGTAGACAGATGAAGATAGAAAGACGAACAGAGAGGGTGAGTGAATGATAAAGTATGTTGGTAAAACACTGACAGTAGGTGAATTTGGGTAAAGGGTTACAGGTGTGTTTGTACTAGTTCTGTTTTTGCATGTTGTCTATAAATTTGAAGTTATTTCCAAATTTAAAAGTTTTTAACGTTTGCCACTATTTCTATAAGCATGTTTTGGAATTCATTCATTTTTAACTTGGCAGAATTCTCCAAACTTGGCTGAAGCCCAGACCTCTCTTGATCTTTCAGTTGCCAGAGGCTCCCACCTCTCACCAAAAGACTCTCACCTTATACCACCTCCTCTCTCTCCATAGAAAGGGAAGGGCAGAGACGCCCTCGGGGAGGTTGGTTCATGATCTCACATGGCACCAGCTAGATGACCAGAGACTCAGCTGGCTCCCCTCAGATTTGGTAATTGGGCTATATCCGCAATTTTGTTAAGGCTCTTAAGCTAAGAGTGTTCACCTAGAACTCTCACACATCACGAGGCACCTCCTCACAACCAGGTCCCCTTCTGCTCTCCCCGTGCCCAGTTCCTGGGCAAGGTCACTCTGTTCACGTCTTCCACTCACCATTTACAGGAAGCTGAGTCACATGGTTACTTCTTGAGCCTGAGCCTCTTCTGTGAATTCCAACCCTGATATCCAACTAATTCCTTGACAATTACATCTCAGAGGTAGCTCAGTCACCATTCCCTGAACCAAACTCTTCATCTTCTCATCGTAAACTGGAACCTTCTCTAGGATTCCCTCCAATGGAGAAAGCATCACGTGGTCACCTAAGCCCGGCCCTGCCCCCTAAATATCTGTCTGAGCCATCCACTTCTTCCCATCCTATGTCCACTCTGAAGTAAGCTCCCAGCTGTCCACATGGTCCTCACATCCATTCTTCAGCAACAGCCAGAGGGGGCTTTCCAAAATGAAACTTGTCCTCGAGTTGCCCCCTTCTGCTTACTCAGGATAAAATCCAAAAGCTTCAGGATCTATAAGACTTCGGACGGCCTACCTCAAGAGCCTCATCTCACATCTTCACCACCGTTCTCCATACGCCAACCACAACTAGGACTCCAGTGCCTTGAGTTTGTCCTATCCCTCGCCACCTCAGCATCTTTCCACAGGAGGTTCCCTACATCCAGAACCTTCTCCCCACCTCACCCCTTCGCCTAGCTAACCTCCCTTCACCCTTCAACTCTAAGCTGACTTCTCTCTTCCTGTGTGTGCCGTACTCTTTTCAATAGCTGGCATAAATTATTCTGGTCACTACTGCTGTGTCTAGTTTGGTTGATTCAAAAGGAAGTTTTGTGAGAAAGAACATGGATTCAGAAGTGGGGAAAACTGGACAAGGAATGTGGAATGGTATGAGCCATTTTTATCCACAACACTTTTTTTTTTTGAGATGGAATCTGGCTCTGTCGCCCAGGCTGGAGCACAGTGGCGTGATCTCAGCTCAATGCAACCTCCGTTTCCTACCTTAGCCTCCTGAGTACCTGGGATTACAGGCACATGCCACCATGCCAGGCTAATTTCTGTATTCTTAGTAGAGACAAAGTTTTGCTATGTTGGCCAGGCTGGTCTCAAACTCCTGACCTCAGATGACCCACCCGCCTCGGCCTCCCAAAGTGCTGGGATTACAGGTGTGAGCTACTGTGCCTGGTACACAATACTTCTGATATCAAATGTGTGGGTTCTTTCTTTAGAACAACCAATACTCCAACTCTCTGGACACCAACTGGGTGTCCTATAATTCCATTCAATTCTGACACCCAGAGTTAGCACAGAGTTAGAGATAACTCTATTACACAGAGTTAATGCACATCCCACAGGTTAAGGGCACAGTACCACAAGACTGTCCCCCACTTCGGACACCAATCCTAAGTTCCAGGCCACTTGTATTTCTTACTGACCAACTAAAGTTCCCATGATCCCCTCCTTAGGTTCAAAGATTTGCAAGAATGGTCCTTAGAACTCAGAGAACCACCTAACTTACTATTATAAGTTTATTATAAAGAATATTACGAAGGCTACAAATGAACAGCCAGATGAAGAGGTGCATAGGGAAAGGTCTGGGAGGGTCCCAAACACAGGAGCTTGTGTCCCTAGGGAGTTGGGTTAGGCCCACCATTCTCCCAGCTTGTAAATGCATTCACCAACTGGGAAGCTCTCCAAATTTCATTGTTTACGGGTTTTCACAGTGGTTTCATTACATAGGCAAGACTGATTAAATCACTGGCCATTGGTGATCAGATTCAATCTCCAGCCCCTCTCCCCTCCCTAGATGAGAGGCTGGGGGTGATAGGGCTGAATGTTCCAGCCACAGAACCATGCCTTGGGCTTTCTGGCAACCAGCCCCTATCCTGAAGGTATCTTAGAGCCCCTCAGCCAAAAGTCATCTCATTAGTATACTAAAGGTACTCTTACGACTTGGGGAGTTCCAAGGGTTTTAGGAGTGTGCCAGGACTTGGGGACAAAGACAAAACATGTATTTATTATCACAGATGGTCATGGAGAAATGGCCTCCCCAGACCAGGCATGAGAAGGACTTTTCAGCAGGAGTTGGTGAATCCTTCCCTGCCCAAATCTCAACCAAACCTCTCTTAGAAGGAAGAAATGAGCAGCCAACTCCAAAGGATTTTAGAACCTGGGCAACACGGACACTGTGGGTCTTACTGGCCTGGGTGAAATCGTACCTCCTGGTGGGCTTTCTACGGCCACATGAACACTGTATGGCAGGGGAGAGGCAGCATGGGGTCTTGGAACTGGCTATTTGAACCTGAGTGTGCAAGATGCATTAAGGGTCACGACCCAAAGGACAGAGTCCTGGTGGAATTTCAGATTTCAAAAGGTTCTTGGCGGTTCTTAGAGTGTTAGTCCGCCATTTCTCAGAGTGTGGCAGATTGCATTTTCCAAGGATGGCCGTGACAATGTCTTCCATCCTGCATACTTTCCTTAGAGTGGCTTTGACACTTCTAGCCAAGTCGCAAAAGGCAACAGAGCTTCTGCCTCAATGTCTTGGAACACTCACCTTGGAGCCCCCGACCCACCATGTAATAAGTCTAACCACCCCAGGGTCTGCTGAGCTGGAGGTCAATGGACAGGAGACACGTGGTGGTGTTCCAGCTCACTGCCTTGGCTGAGGTCCCACTCACAGCCAGAACGCTAATAAATACAGCCCAAGCCATCAAATCATCCCCAGCCTTCAAGATGGGGCCCCAAACATCAAGGAGTATAGAAAAGCCATCCCCTCCGTATCTGTCTGAATTTATGATTCACAGGATTCATGGGCATAATAAAACGGTTGGTTTGTGCCACTAAGTTTTGGGATGGTTTATTATGCAGCAATACTAACTGGAACACACAAGACGTTAATAGATATTACGTAAAAATAGAGGGGTGGAGAGCTCTGTAATTAAATGTTTTGGAAGGTGCTTGGCAACACAAATTCCAGCTAAAACAGGGTTCTATTTTACCACGGACGCCTCACCGCCTTTAGTGTACAATGTGCACTGTGAATCTCTGAGAGGGAGATACGGTATTTGGGGTTCCCCTAACAGATTTTTTTCATGGGCTATCACTCCAGCCCTAGTCTCATGACGAAGATATTTGAGGCCAGGACATACCGGGAGTCACGGTTAGAACTCAGGTTGCCTGGTTACCACGGGCCCCCTCATGGGGGCTGTGCACTCTCAGAAGACGCTCTCCTGGAGCATCTCTTTTCCCATCCTTCAGCCTCTCCTGTGGCCTGGGCCCGGGTCCCTGCCTCCCTCTTCACCCTTTAACTGCTCCCTCATTTTCCTTTCTATGGGGACCCCTCTTCCTCCTCCACAGGCCTTGGGAGAGATGGGGGAACGGGCTGGGGTTACGAGAGGCCCCCCCCAATCTCCCCACCCCCCAACACAGCACAGGCGCGTGCACACACACACTCACACACACGCACGCACGCACCGCACGCGCTGCCCGCCCCCACGTCCAGCCTGGCCCCCGCGCAGCAGGGCCGGCCCCGCGCCTCCGGTAAGCTGCGTCTGCGCCCTGAACGCTGCCTGTTGTCCCCTCCAGAGCGCCGCGCGGCTCCTCCTCCTCCTCCCCGCCCGCCAGGCTGGAAGACGAACACAGCCCTCCCTTGTCCTTCCTCTTGATATTTCCAGTAAAAGCACCTCGAACACAATCTCGCTGCCACAACCCTAATTATGTGTGAAATCATTTTTTTTTTAGCTTGAAACCAAAGCAAACAAGCGCGCACAGAGAAGCCCATTCTCCGCGGCCCGGCCCGGCGCAGCGGCCTGGCCGCCGTGGGTAGCTCAGGACCGCACAGAGGCCCGGCTGTTTCGCAAGCTGCCCGCCCGGCCAACCTACCTCCCAGGCCTGCCCAGGGAGGCCGTCCACCACCTCGGAGGAAAGAGTGGGTTTCAGGTCGTCCTGCACTTTCCACGCAGGCCGACGGGAGCCTCGCTGGTACACTCTGAGGCCACAGGAAAACGCGTTTAGAAAGAAGTGGAGGTTCTCGGGAGTAACGTGGGCAGTGGGCTTTCCCGGAAGATCGTTCTCACCTCTGGGCTGCTTTGTTTTTATTTTCTCATTGTATTGTATTGAACTGTACTGTATCGTATTGCATTGCATTGCATTGCATTGCATTTGGGGGCTTCAGGTACCCCAAGAGTAGGGAAGATTTTACACATTATCTATCATTCACACATAGCCATTTCCTCCTGTTTCCACTTCCCCTGTCTTCCCACACTTCACTCTCATTCCCTCTGCGCTGACAACCTCAGTCTAATATATTTAATAAGCATTCTTCTTTCCCTATGCAACTTCGAAAAGATAGTGCTTTGGTGAGTATATGTGATTTTAATTCATGTAAGGGGTATTGCTAGAGATTCATTCTGTTTCTATCGTTTTGCTTTGGGCCCTGTGTTTGGCGGACTGATAAGAATTGATCGTCTTATCTATACATAATGGCAGTTTTGTCTCTTCCTTTCTAATTGGTCTGCCTTTATTTTTCTTATCTTGTTGCATTGACCACACCCCAAATTCTATGTTGAATTCTAAGCACCCTTGTGTTATTCCTTCTATGAAAAGGAATGCCTCTAAAGTTTCTCTTTAAGTATGAGATTTTTGTTGGATAAGTTTTATCAAGGGTGTTCGAATCTATTCTTAATCGTCTAAGAATTTTTAAAATGATAAATGGGTGTGCACTCTATCAAAAGCCATTTTTATATACAATAGAATTGTCTCTTTGTAATCTTTGGTGTGCTTTTTCCCCTTTAGTCCATTAATATGGTAAATTAAATTGACTTTTTTTTCTGGTGTAGAACCATCCTGGCTTTCTTAGGACAAACCCTACTTGATCATGATGTTTTATTTTTTCAAAAATATACAAATTTAATTGATCTCTTATGTGGGATTTTCACATCTATGTTTGTAAGTGAAAGAGATCTAAAATTATCTTTTCTTGTGAGGTCTTTTATCAGTTTGGGAATCAAGATTATACCAGCCTTATAAGGTCATTTTATTTCCTTTATTCCTATATTCTGGAAAATTTGTATAAAAGAGGGATTGTCTATCCCTTAAAAGTTTGCTGTAATTATCTGGTCCTAGAGATTTTACATGGAAGGAAGCCTTTGAGTACAATTTTGATTTTTAAAAATGCTTACTGGCCTATGCAAGTGTTCTATTGCTTTTTGTGCCAAGTTGGTCAAGTAGACTTCCATTTATGTCTCATGGGCCAGTACTCGGTCCCATGGCCACCCCAACTGTGATAGATACTAAGAAGTTACAGTTTAAGGTTTTAGCCTCTATAGAGAAAAGCCATAAGGAAGAAAGGGCTGGGAATAGTACCAGCATCTGCCACAGTCTCTAGAAGACAATATATTGTTTGGTCTTATTTTGGTTTTGCTCTGCCTACAGTCTAATCCAATCAGGAAACTTAACTCATTTATGTTTATTTAATTATTTATTTTAATTATTTCCGTTTATTTCATCCTGCGTTTACTGTATTTGTTTGATCAATTTCTCTCTTTTCAAATCTCCATTGCATGAATCAGATTTTCTTCTGCTGAATTGAAAGTTGTATATTCTATTTTTATTCTTCTAATTGTTTCCCCTTTTTAAGAACTATACTATGATCATGTTTCTCTATCAATTTCTTTTCCCTTAGCACTCACTCACTTCTTTCCAGTACGTTCATCTCCTCAACATTATCCCCACCCTGCCATATTGGTATCACCTAGAATTGGTTCTTGACTGTTCCAAGCAATTTTTTGCCTTTATTTAAAATGTATTTTTTAGAGCATGACAAATCGAAGTAATTTACAAGTCCTTGTTTTCCATGTCTCATTGCTTCATCCACTTGAGAAGTCTGATGTCAGTGGAATTATTGTATTTGTACACGATCTACTTTTTCTTTCTATAAACTTTCAGAATCTTCTCCTGTGTTTGGTGTTCTGAGATTTCTCTGCAATGCATCTAGCTTGAGTATTTGTTTTGAGTCACTCTGCCCCATTTAGTAGCGTGCCCCATTTGGTAAAAACTCTATGAACTTTTAAAATCCAAGTTCTTTCCTCTTTCTTTAATTCTATGAAAATTTTTGTCACAGTTTTCTCTTTTCCATGTACTTCTTTTTCATCTTTCTGGAATCCTTATTTAATGAGCTCTACTAAGTGCTGGACACTTTTCCCAGTATTTGGGTTACAGCACTCAGCAAAACCACACACTCATTGAACTCACATTATGATGGGGGGAAATAGGCAATAAACAAATAACCATATAATATGTCAAAGATAAAAATGCCCTGGAGGAAAATAAAGCAGGGAAACAGGGATAAGGAGTCCCAGGTGGGGCTGAGGGTTGGTGGGAAGATGTCTGAGGAAAAGCCAAAATGAACTAGGGGAGCGAGCCGTGCACGTATCTAGGGGCAGAGCACTGCAGACAGAGAGAAATGGAAGGGCAAAGGGCTTGAGACCAAACAGAAGGAGACCAGGGAATGAGTAAGGAAGGGGGAGAACAGCAGAGAGAAGTCGCTGGAAGCCAGGTCAGACGGGTCCTTGTGGTCATAGCAAGAACTTGGGCCTTTATCCTCAGAGAGGGAAAGCTTTTAAACAGAAGAGTGACATGACCTGGGTTTCTTTTTAAAAGACTCATCGTGGCTACCCTATGGATAATATAAGGAGCAAGAGGAGCAGACAAATTACTTAGGAAAATATTGCAACAATCCAAGTGAGAAACGATGGTAGCTTGGACTGGGTAGGGGGTATGGGGGTGGTAGAAGGTCGTCAGATGCTGGATATATGTTCGCAGTAGAGCTAATGGCGTTTGCTAACACGCTGGCTGTGGGATGTGAAAGGAAGACAGGAATCAAGGGTAATGCAAGATCATGAGGTGGCTGAAACAGTTCTAGACATGGCATCCAGTTCCAACAATGTCCAGTGAAAGAATAGATTATCTCTTGTATTTCTCTCTTAAGGGCTAGGAAACCTTACAGAAACTACCCAGCAGAATTCTCCTTGTGTCTCATTGTCAGTACTGTGTCACATGACTATACCTACTAAACCAATCACTGTCAAGGAAACTGATGATCTTAAACCAGCAGTTCTCACAGTGTGATCCAGGGATACCTTCCACTGGGGCTATGAGATCAAAACTTTTTCCATAGTAATATCAAGACACCTTCCAAGATGCTTTTGGGCTCACCAAAAATTAAAAATATGAGGACGTCATTTGCCTTTTCGTGCACATTCTCTCCTGAGTGGACGATGGAGTTTCTAGAAGCGACAGGAGGCACTGATGTCACTGCGTGGACAGCTCATAGAATGTGGACTTGTGTCTGCCTGCATCTTCTCAGGAAAGTAAGCTCAGGGTACAAATTTACGCATTTCCAGAGGTTCACTCCGTTTATTATCAGGATTTCTGCTGTGCTCTGATTAGCTATCTATCTTCAGTTATCCTTGCTATAATCAGAAACCTTATTGTTTTCTAATAAATCATTATTTTGAAATCCCCCGGTTTTACTTGCACCTATGTAGAAACACGGAGCACAATCTGTTGTCTTATTTTGAAATACTATTTGTTAACTATTCTAAAGCTTTTCTGAATTTTTTTTTTTTTTTTTTTTTTGATACAGAGTTTCGCGCTTGTTGCCCAGGCTGGAGTGCAAGGGCCTGATCTCAGCTCACTGCAACCTCTGCCTCCCAGGTTCAAGCAATTCTCCTGCCTCAGCCTCCTGAGTAGCTGGGATTATAGGCATGCACCACCATACCTGGCTAATTTTGTATTTTTAGTAGAGATGGGGTTTCTCCATGTTGGTCAGGCTGGTCTCGAACTTCTGACCTCAGATGATCTGCCTGCCTCGGCCTCCCAAAGTGCTGGGATTACAGGTGTAAACCACTGTGCCCTCCTGCTTTTCTGAATTTTTAAGTTTAATCTATACCTATTATTTTAGGACTAATAATATTTTATTCTGAAATAAAATAAATTTTACTAATCTTTTTTTACATTTAAGGATGGATCATTAGCTTTCACAAGGATTCTTAGAAGACTTGCTTTCTCCACCACCACACCACCTAAATCCAAAGATTCTGAAAAAGATTAAAGTGATATGTCACAGAGTTTTCTGACTAGTGGTGAGGAGGGATCTACCCCAAAAAACTTGAAGAAACCGTAAAGAAGCAGCAAAAATATGATAAAAGCAATTGCTCTCTCTCAACCTGATAGATATCGATTATTTACCTTATTCTGCCAGATGTGAGAGAGCATTTCTGAAGAGCCTCATGGCGCTCAGGGCCAGGCCTAGAGTGAGGCAGGTAAGGCACGTAGGGTGCAGAACTTAAGGAGGCGTCAGTCTCGGCTTTGCCCAAGTGCAGGTGAGGAGCGCAAGCGTCATCTTAGACCCTGTGCACTAAGCACCTTGCTGCTGCACCCTAAGCCCAGCTCCGACGGGGCCGCTTAAGTTGGGGTATTAAGACCAGAGTTTAAACAAAAAGGAGTTAAATCTGGCCAGGTAGGATAGCTCACACCTGCAATCCCAGCACTTTGGGAGGCCAAGGTGAGCAGATCTTTTGAGCCCAGGAGTGCGAGGCCAACCTGGGCAACATAGGAATTTTAAACCCGTCTCAACAACAACAACAAAAATACAAAAATTAGCCCGTCGTGGTGGCGCACACCTGTAGCCCTAGCTACTGGAGAGGCTGAGGTGGGAAGACCACTTGAATCTGGCTGGTTGAGGTTGCAGTGAGCTGTAATTGTGCCACTGCACTCCAGCCTGGGTGACAGAGTGAGAACATGTCTCAATAAATAAATACGTAAATAAATAAACAAATATCCATTATTATAAAAAAGGAATTAAGTGTTTTAAACTTAGATGTTATGAGCTCTTTAAAAGCCAAAAGAAGTTTTTTACATCTTTTCAAGCTAGAAATGCAAAAGTCACAGAAGTATCTTACAGAGTAAACAATCAAATTGCATTAACTGAGAGAGTAATTAACTCTCTTGTACAGCTGACACTGCTGTATGACTGCTGAGTAAAAACTCAGTAAAAGAAACAACAGCGCTACCACTTCCCAATGCCAACACAACTTGCCAAATCAAAGATTTAGCTGTGAATACAAAGACTGAGTTAATCTCTCATTGGCAGAATTGTACTTTTGCCTTAACAACTGGACAAATGTACAGATGTGGCTGGATTGACTGTTTTGCTTCTATTTGTCCCATATCAGCACTAACTAATCATTGAAGATCTTCTTTTATGTAAACACTTGGCAACAAGCACAAGTGATGCTGAAATATGCGAAGCGTTGAAGAACGTTTTTGAATCTTATGGTTTATCCTACATCAACAATGTTGACATGTGCACAAAGGCTATAAAAGCAGTGTTGGGTGACAGTGCTGAGGCCTTAGAATCAAGGCAGTGGCAGACTGGCAGACTGCTCTCATAGTCGTTGGATACTTCACAGCCACGCACTCACAGTAAACAGACGTAAGTAAACATAAAAAGCCAGTTTCATTTTAGAATGTCCTCGATGAAACAGTAAGAATTATTCATTTAACTAGATCTCAACACTTAAACACATGTCTTCTTCCAACTTGCTTTGGAATGTCTTGTGTGATGAAAAGAAAAACACATGAAAAGCATGAAAGCATAAAACACATCTGCTGTATCAAAGTACAAGGGTTATTGAGAGCAAAGGCACTAGAGCAATTAAGTTACCAACTAAACAAGCTATTTATTTCAGAGAACATCGTTTTTACGTGAAAGAACAATTGACCAACTGTGGTTATTTAAACCTGAGTATTTGGCAGACATTTTCTTGAAAATGAACAAAGTGAGCCTGTCTTTTCAAGAAAAACAACTGACAAGCCAGGCATGGTGGTTCACGCCTGTAATCCTAGCGCTTTGGGAGGCCGAGGCGGGCAGATCACAAGGTCAAGTGTTCGAGACCATCCTGGCCAACATGGTGAAACCCCGTCTCTACTAAAAATACAAAAATTAGCTGGGCCTGGTGGGGTACACCTGTAATCCCAGCTACTCAGGAGGCTGAGGCAGGAGAATCGCTTGAACCCAGGAGGCGGAGGTTGCAGTAAGCCAAGATTGCACCACTGCACTCCAGCCTGGCGACAGAGTGAGAGTCAGTCTCAAAAAACAACAGCAACAACAAAAACGACTGACAGTATTTGTGGTCAATAATGAAATTTTGAAAAGTTGCTTTTGAAACCATGAGCTTGGCAGCTTCCCAATCAAGACTTTTGGTGGTGACATTAACAAACGGGATTCTTCTGATGTTGTATAACAACGTGTGTTAGCATTTGGGAGATGTGTGGAAGTTCCACTCAAAGTGCAGGATATACCAACAAATTTTGTTGTAGCAGGGTATGAAAAGTTTATTGATCTCAAAAATACTACATGCAACTAACCTTTAAGAAACTACCTCTTGTTGAATTTTGGTGTAGTATCAGAGAAAAATACCCACAATTATCTGAACGTGTTATTGTTTCAAAAAACTCTCAAACCATGTTTTTCCTCTGCTCTCACACCACCACCACCATCATCAACACTGAGGAGGACTTCGATGACCAAATGCTGGGAGGTTTCTCCCCACCGACAAGCAGTGGACACCAGCGGGGTGTCTTCCAGTTCAATTTCAACACCATCAACCTGGAGATACCATCAGATCCCATAGGTTGAGGGCTCAGTCCCCAGAACTGCCCGTGCCCCTTCAGACACCAATGCACGTCTGGGCCTCCAGAACTTCTGACTGGCTTCAAGTTGGGGTTCCCACGACCCCCTCTCTGGGTTTGATTACTTTCCTGGAGTAGCTCACAGAACTCACAGAAACACTTACTTACATGTAACAGTTTATTACAAAGGGTATTGCAAAGGATACAGATGAAGAGATGCATAGGGTAAGGTATGGGGGAAGGGGCACAGAGCTTCCATGCCCTCCCTGGGCACGTTACCCTCCAGGAGCCTCCACGTGTTCAGCTGGATGCTCCCTCAGCCCAGTCCTCTTGGGTTTCTATGGAGGCTTCATTACGTAGGCACCATTGACAACTGCATGGAAATGTGATTGCACAAAAAACACACGATCTAAACCCAGCAAGGCCTGTCTGTTCAGACTGTTCCTGGCCTCTCTACGCAGCATTCTTTCCTCTAGGGTAAGGGGCAGGACCCTCTCTGGAATGAGGTTATTTTGACCCACAATCAGATTAGAGTCCTGCCTTAGGTGGGTAAAAGGAAGACAAGAGAAGGTCAGAGAGAGAGAGAGAGAGAGAGAGAGAGAGATTGAGATTCTGTTTCCTGAGGCCTGCTCCTGAGGCCTAAAGTGCCCCATTATTATATCAAAAGACTATAATAAGGGTTACGGAACAGAGGACAAAACCTATATATATATATATATAGACAAAACATACATATATATAGAGAGAGAGAGAGAGCGAGAGAGAGAGAGAGAGAGGGTCATAATATCTTAGCTATCAAAAGGGCTACCCTCTCTTTTACAACTAGATATCCTCATGAAATATTCTGGTTTTAGAAAATGCAGTAATTTCTCATGTTACTTATCTTAACATGTAGTACATCTAGCGCTATTTTTAAATAAACTAACAAATATTTTAATTTTCAGATTTAATTTCTGTTGTGATAATATCAGTCAATATGACACATAAACAAAAGCTCTTTGTGGATCCTCAGTTTTTAAGAATAGTTGCCAAGTGCAGTGGCTCACGCCTGTAATCCCAGCACTTTGGGAGGCTGAGGTGGGTGGATCACCTGAGGTCAGGAGTTTGAGACCAGCCTGACCGACATGGTGAAACCCTGTCTCTACTAAAAATACAAAAATTAGCTGGGTGTGGTGGCACACACTTGTAATCCCAGCTACTCAGGAGACTGAAGCAGAAGAATCACTTGAACCTGGGGGGCGGAGATTGCAGTAAGCTATGATCGCACCATTGCACTCCAGAATGGGTGACAAGAGCGAAACTAACTCTCAAAAAACAGGAAAAAAAAAAGTCTGAGACCAAAAAGGTTTGAGAACCACTGGTTTAAAATCCTCCAATCAGGATTCACCCTCTAGGGCCAGAGGTGGGTCCGGCCCCCACCACACATGGGAAGCACATGGCTGCCTTACTGTGAGGGGATGTCTGAAAACTCTCAGGCTCTCTGAGGAAGGAGGAATGAATGGGGTAGGTATCAAGAGGTCTGCAACAGTGGTTGCAGAGTGCATCCTAACCTGGACCAAGGATTTCTGGGACAACTCTGGCCAACAACTGCAGTCTTAAGACCCATACATGCTGTGGCAGACGGTGAGAGCGAGGGACAGGGGACCTTTCTCCTGAAGAACAAGG
>CAUYLG010059856.1:0-38484 GCA_963573385.1 Cacajao melanocephalus
GGAACCCTTTCATATGTGATTCCTGAAACTGTAAACAGAGACCTTTTCACATGTGAGTCCTAAAACTGTAAACCGGAACCCTTTCATATGTGATTCCTGCAACTGTAAACCAAAACCTTTTCACATGTGAGTCCTAAAACTATTAACCTAAGATTCTTCCATGTGTAACGTCTAAAGTATAAGCCTATATAAAGGTTAAACCTCCCTTTGTTGGACAAGCTTGGCTGTTAGGCAACTATGCCACCTTGCTCCCAGCTGAATAAACCTTCCTCCTGTATTCTGTCCAAGAAATACATTTCCCACGGCTGCTCGTGTTACACTGGGATTACAGGTGTGAGCCACTGCACCCGGCCAATTATTTACGTATTTTTAATACAGGTTTTTATTTTTTTGTGTAATGAAAATCAATGACTATATAATGAGGTATAGTTTCTTCAAATTTGAAATAATATTTTATAGTTATAAATTTATATCTTAGGTAGAAAATTCAGATTTAAAATACTTTATTCAAAATGATTGGCAGGTGCCTCTAAACCCTGACATTCTTCTGGTGATGTCCAGATGGCCTAATTCCTTCATCTTACACTTCTTTTGTTAGGGGTGTTGGAACCAAAGCAACTCCATCTTGAATAGGAGCTCGGTAAAATAAGGGTGAGACCTACTGGGCTGCATTCCCAGGAGGCTAAGGCATTCTTTTCACAGGATAAGACAGGAAGTCTGCACAACATACAGGTCACAAAGACCTTGCTGATAAAACAGCATGTGGTAAAGAAGCCGACCACATCCCACCAAAACCAAGATGGAGAGGAATTGACCTCTGGTCATCCTCACTGCTCATTATGTGCTAATTATAATGTTTGAGCATGCTAAAAGGCAGTCCCATCAGCACCATGACAGCTTGCAAATTCCATGACAATGTCAGGAAGTTACCCTATATGGCCTAAAATTGCCCACCCCTTTCCCAGAAAACTCATGAATAATCCACACTTTGTTTGGCATATAATCAAGAAGTAACAATAAGTATAGGCAGCTGAAGAGCTCATGCCACTGCTCTGCCTATGGAATAGCCATTCTTTTATCCCTTTATGAGATGCTGACCACCACCTGCAGAGGTCTGGCCTGCTGACCCTGACTCAACGATGGATGAATAAATGCACTCTCATACCATTACAGTGATTCAAGTGGGCTACCCATAGTGGTCGGCTGCTTTCAGAGAGTGAAAAGCAACCAATCGACCAAGACTCCCTCTCCATTATTACATTTATTCAGTCAGATTTTACAACAGAGGTTCTAAGTTAACACACTTGTGGATAATTAACACGGTTAAAAGAATGGTTTTGTGACTAATAAAGCTTTAGGTTCTAGGCCCAGAGTAAATACTATTAACAGGCAATTTACCCTTTGATTTCCTCTTGAGAGAGACACCTAGCACAACATTTACATGAGCAAACAGAGTAGAAACAAAGGGATGTGGAGTAAACAGACTTAAACTAGGAAAACCTCTTATCTTTCTTTCCTGTGCTAATGTAAATGCAGCTGCCTTCAGCCTGCCCCGATAAAACCTTTTGGCTTTCCAAAAGGTTTGAGACTAATCTATAACTTTTCCTAGTATTTTTTGTAATATTTTGCCAGTCACTCCAAGTGAATTCCAACACCTTTATTTTCTTAATAAACTTGCCTACACTTTACTCTATGGACATGCCCTGAATTCTTTCTTGTGTGAGGTACAAGAACTCTTTTGAGGTTTGGACTGGACCTCTTTCCGGTAACACTTTCACAAACAGTTTGACAATTATCAAGCAACTTTTTGTCCAGACATGATCTTGCAAATGCTTATAGCATAGCTTTCCAAATTGCTCTGTTGGACTGGATGAAAACAAAACCAAAACCAAAATAAACATTCTCAATATTCAAAAGTTACTGGGTCATTCAAATACCTCTTTTAAAAATGTTTAATTAGATGAATCATTTTTATATTATATGATAAAAAGATGATTCAAAGGTTAAAAAATTGTTCTAATTTTTTTATTGTGATCTAACTAGAAGAAAAAGGCCAATGAACATTGGTTGAATAATTAAAAAATAGGCAAATAACTTATTTTTGCCTATTTGCCCTACAGAAAGAAGAGTAATGAAGTTAACTTTGACAGCTTTTGTTTTGTTTTGTTTTTGAGATGGAGTCTCTGTCACCCAGGCTGGAGAGCAGTGATGCGATCTCAGTTCACTGCAACTTCCACCTCCCTGTTTCAAGCAATTCCCCTGCCTCAGCCTCCCGAGTATCTGGGATTATAGGCACATTCCACCACTCCTGGCTAAATTTTTTTGTTACTTTTAGTAGAGATGGGGTTCCACCATGTTGGTCATGTAGCAGGAGCGGCTGTGAGAAACAGAGCTCCCGAACACCGAATGGGGAGGGAAAGGGTTTATTACAGCCGGGAGCTGAGGAATAATTTGTCCAAATTCAGCTCATCTAGTAAAGGAAGGTTTTGCCTTTATATAGGCTTATACTTTAGATATTACACATGGAAGAATCTTAGGTTTACAGCCTTAGAAATCACATATGAAAAGGGTCTTGGTTTATAGCTTCAGGAATCACATATGAAAAGGGTTTCAGTTTATAGGGTTTATAGCTTCAGGAATCACATATGAAAGGGTTCCGGTTTACAGCTTCAGGAATCACATATGAAAGGGTTTCGGGTTTGATCTTGTTTTAAGTAAAAACAGTGCCTTCCGGACAGTTTCCCCAAGACCAAGCCTGCCGCCTACAGGAAGGAGATTCAGGAGGCGCCAGCTGGCCTGCTCTCTCTTCTGTTGAGATGCACTGTGGATGACAGAGGTGGGAAACAATCCCAGATGCTTGGGTCTCCTTCCTCACCCACCCCCTTTGAGACCCTCACATATTAGTGAGAGGTCTCACTCTTATTCTTACCTTCCAGATCCTCTGAGGAAACTGATTGATAATGTTTTATATATTTGTGATGTCATTTTTCTTTGCTTATTACAGCAGTAAAGAATTTCTTAGCCATTTAGAGGAATAAGGGGGGAAGCAGGGGAATAGTAAACATCCACTATTGTTATTATACTAATGATGAGGGTTTTTAATCCTCCCAAGGCTGAGGACCAACCTTTAAACAAGGACTTAGGGTTGAATTTATGCCATACCTGCACAGGCATGTGTGGCAGTTTGGTTATATTCTTAACTGCATGACCCTGGCCGGTTATGTGCAGGCAGCAGTGGCCACTCATCATCTGTCCAATCTCCTGTTTTTAGCTCTCTTTTCCCCCTGGTGGAGTAGACTGGATACTCTAACAGCTTACCTGTCTTAACAGATAATAGGAAGAAAGAGGGTTTAATGATGCCTATGACACAGCTACCTGTCCATCTCCCGGATTACACACCTTATACTGAGTACCATTATATAAACAGGTTCCCTTCTGTGTTCCTGTACATTTATAAGAACTGTAGGACAAAAGAATGGCAGTAACTTTTACGTCCTACCTCGTGTACATACTGAGGGCATTCTTTAAAATCAGTTGATGTTCCTACTCTACAAGTCCAAATATTAAGCAGAACAAGTCCCACGATGAATTTCCTCATGCTTCGGCTGTGCGTGGACCAGCCAGCTTCTGGGATGTGGCTGGAGCAGGGCTTGTTGTCCTTTTTAATATGATTCTGCAGTTCTTTCCTTGGTCCAAGTCTCAGCTGCTTCTGGTTTTTACACGGCTGTGGTGGATTCAGGCTGGGATTCCCTCTACCTTCAAAGTACTGGGATTACAGGTGTGAGCCATCGCACCCAGCCTTTTTTTTTTCTTCTGAGATTGAGTTTTGCTCTTGTTGCCCAGGCTGGAGTGCAATGGCTCTATCTCGCCTCACTGCAACCTCTGCCTTCCGGGTTCAAGTGATTCTCCTGTCTCAGCCTCCTGAGTAGCTGGGATTACAGGGATGTGCCACCATGGTCAGCTAATTTTGTATTTTTTGGTAGAGACAGGGTTTCTCCATGTTGGTGAGGCTGGTCTCGAACTCCTGACCTCAGGTGATCTGCTTCCCTTGGCCTCCCAAAGTACCGGGATTACAAGCATGAGCCACCATGCCTGGCCTAATTTTTGACTCTAATGGACAGTATAACACTAATTTAAGGATATAAAATACTTTAAGGAGGAAAATTGACTTGCCTGTCTCTAAGTTCACATTCGTTTGGTTCCTGATACCAATAATAATGTTTTTGTTAACATTTAATCCCAATTGGGATGAAGTTCTTGAGTACTTCCAGTTGCAAATCAAATTTAATAGCTCAGAAAGGGGAGTGTTGCATCACACCTGTTAGAAGACCAATTGTATTGTTTATTTGTTTCTCTCCACTTGGGCAAACAATATTCTCTCTCTCTCTCTTTTTTTTTTTTCCTGTATCTGTTATATCTTTGGTTGCTTGGCCTCATGGCTTATTATTAGTTCTTGACTTTTACACCTCTGCTTTACATGTTTTTGGTCATCCTCTGTGAGGGTGTTTATGCATTCTACCATCAGCTTTCTGTCAAGTATCTCATTACTACTTTCTTTTTTTTTTTTTAAAGATGGGGTTTCACCATGATGGCCAGGCTGGTCCTGAACTCCTGACCTCAGGTGATCCACCCACCTCGGCCTCCCAAAGTGCTAGGATTACAGGCGTGAGCCACTGCACCCGGCCAGTACTACTTTCTTAGGGACAATGGAGGTCCTAACACCTGTTTGTCTCTGTAGATGAGAACAACACTGTATCCTAGGTACAATCCTGGTGTTTGAACTCTTTCTTGGGAAATACCTCTCCCACAGAGTGTGTGTGTTATGGGGTAAATGGAAGAGGAGGGAGACAGAAAAAGCAAGAGGATTCCCTGCCTTCTCTTCTCCTGTTACCATTTTCCTTTTGCCCACTCAGTGTTACCCTTGCTCTACTCTAGGCCATGGTGAGAAACATCTCCTGACCCTGACTCTCCCTGCTTCCCAGCCTTTTCCTAAGAACGGGAGACCCTGTACAGATGCCTCAACACCTTTCTTCAAACTCCCCTCCTAGTGGGAGGGAAATTTACCTGCCCCTCTGATCAACCCCCAACCCCTATCCTATGCCCAAACATCCTGAGTGTTCTAAATCCTTGGGTTATTTCCTCAGTCTAGATAATTCAGATTAAAAAAAACAAAGATTCAGAATTCGTAAGCCATGCTTATCTGAATATGCTACCTGTATTAGTCCATTCTTACATTGCTATAAATACCTGAGACTAGGTAATTTATATAGAAAAGAGGTTTAATTGGCTCACGGTCCTGCAGGCTGTAAAAGCAGCATAGCAGCTTCTGCTTGGCTTCTGTGGAGGCCTCAGAAAACTTACAATCATGGCAGAAGGTGAGGGGGGAAACAGTCACGTCTTACATGGCTGGAACAGGAGGAAGAGAGAGCACAGGGTGGTGCTGCACACTTTTAAACAACCATCTCTCTCAAGAAATCTGTCACGAGGACAGCACCAAGAGAATGGTGCTAGACCATTCATGAGGGATCTACCTCCATGGTCCAATCACGTCTCACCTCCATGATCAATCACGTATTGGGGATTACAATTTGACCTGAGATTTGGACGAGGACACAGATCTAAGCCATATCACTTTCTCTACTTGAGTTGGCCAGACAGTAATTCATACCAATGATATGCTTCAAGATGTAGGCTCTGTCTGATAAACTAAGCCATTTGCAATAATATTCAATTTCAAGAGTGTTTCTAGGTGCTCTGAGGTCCCTGATTTTACAATATACTCAAGGACTTCCATAAAACATGCAATACGGTTTTATGGGAAGTAGTTTGAATGCTGCTGTCCATTACCTAATGTGACATTATTTTAGAAAGAAATTCTTTCCAGTATTCCAAGTTTCTGTGAGGAAGATTTTTCTGGGTGTGATTTTCTGGGGTCTCTGAGATTGTGCCCTGTTCAATGTGCTGCATCCTGTTCACAGAGCAAATTGGAATTCAGAGTCCTCCCCACCTCTTACCCTGCCCAGTCTAAAAATTAGCCTCATAATGACCCTAAAGAGAAAGTTAGAAATCAGAACACAGCATAGCCAATGGTGAACTTACACTGAACCTAGGCCTGTGAAGGTTCTTCAGCCTACAGCCCCTGCCCCTGACATGTTCTAGTGTGGAGTTTTATCTAAAATGTGAAAGTAAATGGGAGTTTTATATATATATATATATATATATATATATATATATATACACACACACACACATACATATACACACACACATATATATAATTTAAATAATATATTGTATTTAATCTAATGTATACAAAATATATCAATATGTAATCAATACAGAAGTGATTAATGAGATATTTTACATTCTCATTTATTGGTATTGAGTCTTCAAAAATTTGTGTGTATTTTACGCTTACAGCACATCATTAGTGGTTTTGCCAAAGATATAAAAAATAAATGTATGAAATGTATGATAATATATTCATTACATTTACCTTTATTACTCATCACATTACCTGTCTATCAACAAAACACCCAGACATGTGTAACAGTAATTGAATTCAATCAAATTTGGCATATTGCAGACTTTCAGTCATAGTTTTACACATATTTTGCAATTTTGTTGCTATGATGGTAAATGACATGGAATATGGGTCTCCTTTTGTACTATTGCCCTAAGCTCCACTAATGTAAGGGGCAGGCCTGATTTACTTCTTTCCACACTACAACCAGGTACAATTGGATAAGAGACTCCAGGAGCCCCCATCATCTTTCCTGACAGCACTTATCACCATGCCTTCTTATTCCTGAATATTGTCTGACATAACCTATAATTATCTTCAACCTTTTCCCTTTTAATGAATAAATATTTAAACTAATGTGATTTCTTTTTTCAATCTATGGGTTCTTTCACTTATATCATCTATTTGATGTATAACAAATTCCAAATAGCACATAAGGAAAGAGGCTGAGAAAGTTCAAGTGACGTGACTAACATTTAACAATTAGTCTCAGGGCTTCTCCTTCTAAGTTCTTACTCTTTCAAATGTATTTTGTTGCCTTATTTTGGGTGTGATTTAGGCCAGAGGAAATGGTAGCAAGGAAGCCTTTTAGGTGGAACAAACAGCATGAGCGAAGAAGCAGAAAATAGCAGTTCAGCTGAAGCGCATGGACTGTGTTAAGGAAAGAAAATACATGGGCACGAACAGGGCTGAGTTGATGAAGCCCTGGATGTCAGGGTTGGGGTTTTGCATTTTATTCTGATAACTGAAGCAATATTCTTTAGAGAAAGTAATTGAAATAAATGCTTTTATTTTTTATTAATAAAAATGCTGTCAATGTACTTGAGAGGAAGCTGTTATTCATTTGAGTAGGAGTAAGAGGAGAGATCAGTAGTTGAATTTGCACTTGAGATGATAAGCATCTGCCGCCTACACCTTCCAATTATTCTACCTTCCTAATCCTGACCAACTGGTTCCTCAGTGTGTTTGTGCAACTGGTCGTAAGAGTGGGAAGGTTACGGCCAGGTGGGCGCGTTGGCTGACGACTGTAATCCTACCACTTTGGGAGGCCGAGGTGGGTGGATCACCTGAGGTCAGGAATTCAAGAACAGCCTGGCCATCATGGTGAAACCCCATCTTTTAAAATAAAAAATTAAAAAAAAAAAAAGAGTGGAAAGGTTACATAGGATATAGGCATCAGTTTCAACTCGTACCGTTTTTTTCTCACATGCCTACATAAGGATGAATTAGTCACATTTTTGCACACTAAGGACAAGGCATTTATTTTTTCAACTTATATATAATATTTTTATAAACTTCTTAAGAGGCAGATAGAAATGTGTTTAGATTTTTTAAAAAAATTATCAACACAGCAGTCAGAGTAATCCCTTTAAAACATGTGTGAGATCATGCCATGTCTTTGCTCAAAACTCTGAAATGGCTCTTCTACTCAGGGTGAAAGCATAAGTCCTTAAAACATCCTACAAGGCCCTACACAACTTGGTTCCTTATTACCTTTCTAGTGTCTCTTCTATTTCTCTCTTTCTTGCTCAACCTTTGCACCCTGGAGTCTTTGCTGGGCCTCTGATACGCTGGGCCTCTGATACACTAGGAACACTGCTGCCTCAGGACGTTTTAACTTGCTATTTTCTCTGTCTAGAACAAGCTTATCTAACCCATGGCCTGTGGGTACATGTGGCTTTGAATGGAGCCCAACACAAATTCATAAACTTTCTTAAAACATTATGAGACTTTTTCGGTGATTTTTATTTTTAGCGTATCAGCTATCATTAGTGTTAGTGTATTTTGTGTGTGGCCCAGGACAGTTCTTCCAATGTGGCCCAGGGAAGCCAAAAGAGTGGACACCCTTGGCCTGGAGCACTCTTCCACAGTTACCAAAAGAGTTTACTTCCTCCCCTGTTCATGGTTCTTGCTCAGATTTCCTCTTCTCACTTTCTAAATGGAATCCTCACTCCAGCATAGCATATCCTCTTTCTGTTTCATTTTCCAACATATCATCTGACATTCTACATCTTTTATTTATGTATTGTTTTCCATCTCTCTTCTTCTGCTAGAAAATAAGCACCCAGGGAAGGTATTTGAGCCGTTTTGTCCATGGTCATATCTCTCAAGACCGTAAAACAGTGCCTGACACATACAGGTGCTTAATAAATAGTTGTCAAAACAAAAGAGGCCTTTTACTTCCTGATGGTTGGGCATAACATCTTTTTGAACATCTTGGTTTATTAAAGAAATTGCTAATCTTACTGATTTCAATGAATCTAGAGAAATTTCTTCATCCTCCTGATTATTTTGGGTTTCTGTGTTAGATGTTTTATTATTTTTTTTCCTGGGGTTGGCAATGTCACCAGGGTTTTAGTTAGTGTGACTAAAGATAAACAGTTTCTTCTAGCTCAGAGACTGGGGCATGTCACAGCCTGGGTGTAGAGAATTTTTATAATTTTATGTTGCCTTGGCATCCATTTTGAGTATAAGTTTAACTTTCTCCTACTAGAATCAAGGGTTAGTCACCCTTGAAACAGTTTCCAGTTCTACACCCCACCCGAATGGCTCAAGCCAACGGTCAAAGATAAGAACTTCTGAACATCTCCCCCGCTAGCAGATTGGACTCCCTGCTTTCCTACTGCTTCCTTTAATGGACCATATAGGCATTTGCCCGTGAACTTAGTAACTTACAGCCTAGTCCCTTGTCTATACTGCTAGTTGCTATGCCCACTTTTTCTCAGTGCCTGATTCTTCCCGTCCACCTCATGTGCCAGGGGATGGAAGATTGCCCTCCAGATTCATTGCGCCCTCTTTGCCCAGATTCTGTAAGTAAAAATCTTTGACCTTCTGATTTATCTGTGGGCTCCCAAGACACTGGGACTTTGTGAAATCTCTATCTGCTGGCTGGGATATGGATACCATCTGTGATCAGATATATTATTACTTAATCTGTCTAGTCTGTCATTTTCACTCTGATTATATCTTATGTGTGTTTAATTTGTGCTGTTGCAATGTTGTTTTATGCTCACCAACCTCCTAACTTTGAAAAGGGTTCAAAGCATGTATATTTTCTATCGGTACCCAGTTTTAATACTTGAAGGCAAAGGACCAGGTTTCTATGATGTTCAAAATGATGGTGTGTGTAGAGGCTCAATAAATGTAGGTTGATTTAGTGCAGTGATTACTGTCTTTTAATGCCATAGAAATTATAGTCATAACCCGGGTATCAATTATACCAAGCTATATAAGATCCATACAGAAAAAATAAATTTTTATGGCCTTAAAAATATCAGTAAATGTGGAATCAGAAAATGGAAGGAAAAGAACAATTAAAAGAGTCATTTTATATTATACAGCTTCAATTTTTTTCTTCTTTTGAGATGGAGTGTCACTGTGTCACCAGTCTGGAGTACAGTAGCATGAACTCTGCTCACTGCAACCTCTGCATCCCGGGTTCAAGTGATTCTCCTGCCTCAGCCTCTCCCGTAGCTGGGACTACAGGTGTGTGCCACCATGCCCAGTTAATTTTTGTATTTTTAATAGAGATGGGGTTTCACTGTGTTGGCCAGGATAGTCTTGATCTCTTGACCTCGTGATTCACCTGCCTCAGCCTTCCAAAGTGCTGGGATTACAGGAGTGAGCCACCGTACCCAGCCGTCAATGTTTATATCTGATTATTTAAACATTGAAAATATTTTCAGAATGCAAATTAATCCTATTTATCCTAATTTACCTTGCTTTCATATATTTTATAAAAGTAATTGGTATAATGTTCATAAAAACAATTTTAGTGATCTCTTCAAATCCATAGATTCTCCTTACACTTCACTCCCAGAGAATTTTAGAAGTGGGACCAAGATCTATTGAAGAAAGTACTTTGATGTAGCCTTTATTATGTTGCCTCAGTAAGATTGAAGATAACTATTTCAGCCCTGATCTAGAAAGATAAAGAGGCAATGTTTTCTAAACCAAAATCAGACCTATTGGGAAGTCTTAAAGCCCCACCCTAATAGATTCTAAACCAGTTGTTACTGCTATCTCATTCACTTCTTCTCTGCCATGCTTCTTCCCAGTTTCTTGGTTATCTCAAGGCCTTTGGGAAACAAGCCTACTCTTCAGAAAATATTCAAAGTCCTTAAATACAGAGAGTATTTATTAGAGATGATAATAACCCAAGTTTCTTATATATATAAAAAAAATGGTTTTTGAATGTCTAGGCACTGCTACAAAGACAGAGTTGACATAGTGTGTATCTTTTAGCTACTGAGCATCCATGAGTGACTTTGACAGCTCAATGACACCCATAATAATCTTGCCAAGATTAGTTGTCTGAACATCTATGGTCCTGTAGTGTGGCACTCCTAGGTTCCCAGGCATAAATTATTTAAAAATATGAAGAACAGGGCCAGGCTTTGTCACCCAGCCTGGAGTGCAATGGCACAATCTCAGCTCACTGCAACCTCCGCCTCCTGGGTTCAAGCAATTCTCCTGCCTCAGCTTCCCGAGTAGCTGGGATTATAGGCACCTGCCATCCTGCCTGGCTAATTTTTGTGTTTTTGTAGAGATATGGTTTCACCATGTTGGCCAGGCTGGTCTTGACTCCTGACCTCAGGTGATCCACCTGCCTCGGCCTCCCAAAATGCTGGGATTACAGGCATGAGCCACCGTGCCTGACCTGTGCAATTTTCTTAAATACCAGTTTCTTCTTCCATTGAATTGTGACAGTAATACCAAGTTTGCAGAGCTGTTGTGAATGTTAAACTTTGTAAACTCTAGAAAGTTATGGAAATATAGGTGTATCATTATAATTACTGTTCAATACCATCTATTATTTATACTAGTTACCTTATTTCTTCATCTATTATTCTAAAGTTTTTGAGAGTGCTGTATTGCTCTTATAACTTGTTTCCCCAGTTTGCTTGGCTAAATGTCCTTTCTATTCTATATGAACAAAAATATTTGTCAATTAATGAACTAGATTTGATACAGTGATGAAATGCTTCCAGATTATCTCATATTTGACGTCTTATACATTGGTTGGTAATATGTGAAGATAGGGCCTAATTCTTTTCGTTGCTGTTAATTACAGGAGATTTGAGGTAATTTAAAACATAACCGTTGATACAAGAACTATATATTCTGTATAGTAATTTTAAAAATTGTATACTTCTCTTTTTCATCTCTCTGCTGTAAAATCAATGCTGGATTGGATCAAATGCCAGCTTTTATGTACTTTCAGTTTTGAAAGTTAGGACACAGGCCAGGTGGGTGGCTAAGGCCTGTAATTCCAACACTTTGGGAGGCTGAGGCGGGTGGATCAAAAGGTCAAGGGATCGAGACTATCCTGGCCAACATGGTGAAACCACGTCTCTACTAAAGATACAAAAATTAGGTGGGCGTGGTGGCGTGTGCCTGTAATCCCCGCTACTCGGGAGGCTGAGGCAGGAGAGTTGATTGAACCTGGAAGCCAAGAACGTGCCACTACACTCCAGCCTGGCAACACAGCGAGACTCTGTCTCAGAAAAAAGAAAAAAAAAAAAAAGAAAAAAAGAAAGTTAGGAAACAGCTTTGAGTCTCTCTTACTGCAGACCGGCTTATAATTTAACCTACCAGAGACTAGATGTGTATCAAAAACAGTGGCTTTACTTAGAGCTTTTAAACAGCTACAAAAGTAGAAAAGCTGGGGATGGAGTGGAAAAAGAGAAAGGATACTTTGTTTTAGGGACCTTTTTATTTTTAATCCACTGATCTCAAGACATCAGTGGCTGCTTCAGGAACTTGGGCTAGTAGAGTCTCCAGGGTTTACTTTACTTGGTATCTAGGTCAAACCTGATAGCCTGGAGTAGAGCAAGAAAAATATGTAATACAGTCAACTAGATTATTTAAACAGCCACCTTTCTGTTATTCTTAGGAGGCTGAGCAAATTGTTTCTCTATATGAGTATGAAATTTATCATCCATGTTCAAGGCTTTAAAGCATAGGTGAAGGCAACCTGAGAATCACTCAGTATTCTTTCTCCCCTAATCTTTTATATCTGCTACTGAGTTATCAGTGATGTCTCACTGTGCTTCCAATGAAGGCAGAGGGTGTTGGGCTCCCCCTAAAGAGGGAGAAAAAAGAACAACAAAGATATATAAATATATTTTCACGCTTCCTAGTGGTTTTGAATGTTTTAGGGTATTTAATTGGAAGAAGAAAGAATTGTTAAAGTTACTTTAAAACTCTATAATTGCTCGATTAACAATGAGGAGAAAAACTATGGATAAAACATAGAGTTATTTAAATAAGATTTAGCAATTCAGCAACATCTATCAAAATGTTTATTATTTTCATGTTTAAAAAATACTTTAGGTGAGGCGCCCTGGCTCACACCTGTAATCCCAGCACTTTGGGAGGCCGAGGCAGGCTGATCACCTGAGGTTGGGAGTTTGAGACCAGCCTGACCAACATGGAGAAACCCCGTCTCTACTAAAAATACAAAAATTAGGTGGGCATGGGGGCGCAAGCCTATAATCCCAGCTGCTCAAGAGGCTGAGGCAGGAGAATTGCTTGAACCCAGGAGGCAGAGGTTGCGGTGAGCCAAGATCACCCCATTGCACTGGGCAACAAAAGCGAAACTCCATCTCAAAAAAACAAAACAAAATAAAAACAAAAACAACAGCAACAAAAAAGTTTATATGGTAAAAAAAAAAAAACCAGCAAAATAGATTTTTGTTCAAAGAAGAAAATATATACTGCCATGGTCATGGTTCTAAAGATGATTTAGAACCATGTAGTCTCTGGCTCCTCAACAGTGCACTGAAGTGTAGGTTGATTTCAACCATGGCTTCTCCAGCTTCAGTCGTTTATCAAAGATAAAACCATAGTTTAAAGATACATGAAAAGACAAATCAAGTGGAAATTTGGCTTGATTATGGTCTTTCATGTGTGACTTTAGCTGTCTTTAATTGTGTATTCCTGTTGGATCAAATACTCTCATGTTACTGCCTGTCACCATAATGAATCAATATATATTCCAAGTGGCAATAGGTAAGTTGAGGAGGAAGATGAACCAGTGCAACAAAATGAGCATTAATACAGTGACAATAATATTGCCAATCAATCTTGGAATTACCTACTTATTTAATTTCCAGCAATATGATCTAGCATTAATGTAATCACACTCTAAATTAGACAATGTAATTATGAAGACAGAGAAAAATATCCTGCAACAACTGAGGAGAGAGAATACAAAGACTATGTCCTCTTCCTCTACCCATCAAAAGCTTTAAAATGTTTCTTTACTCAGAAATCCTGTTCCTGATAATGTTTCAAAAGAAAACAGTAGAAAACATGTTATTTAGCAAGATGTCATCTATCATATAATATGAAATATAACACAATCATTTAAATACTGCCATTTAAAGTGACATGGGGTAATGCTAAGAGAAAAAAGTGAGACAAAATTATGTATATGTTGTATGTTAAAAGCTATAAAAACCAACATAATGCATAAAATGTAAGAAAATATACCAAAATGCTAATAGAATTATATCTAGATACAGGTAATATTGAATTTTCTCAACTTTTTGTAGATTTTGTAAGGACAAATAAAATTTTAAAATAAGAAGCATGATTATTCCTGCTGAAAATAAGAGATTTTCCTCCTCTCCTTTTTATCAGAGCATTTATTCTAGAAAGCTTGTCATTTTAGACATAATTATCCTTAGTATCTGTGAACAATTGGTTCCAGACCTCCCCCATGACCCCCAGGATACCAAAATCCAAAGATGCTCAAGTGTCTTCTATAAAATGGCATAGTATTTGCATGTAATTTACACAGGTCCTCCTATAGACTTTAAAGCATCTCCAGATTACTTATAATACCTAATATAATGTCTACATATCACTACATTTGCATGGACTGAATGTAGTACTTGGTATGTGGCAAACTGAAGTTTTGCTTTTTGAAGCTTTGTGCAATGTTTTTCCCCCCAAATATATTTAATCCATGGTTGATTGAATCCACAGATGCAAACTCCTGGATACAGAGGGCCCACTGTACTTTCTTTGTTCATTAAAATGTATATAAATCATTTTGAAGACTAGATAGGCCCTTTGTCAGCCCAGGAATGTCTTTCTCAATAATCTAGGAGCAATCTCATTGAAATGTACACATCAAGGGAGATAGCATCCTTAATCTCCCAGTTTCTGTGGGAGGACAGGAGTCTAACTTCAGTGGACACCAGCCTCCAAGGTGCAAAACTACCTTCTATCATAAAAATACGAGAATTTTGTCTTTCCCTTGGACAAGGTCAATTAGCTAAGAGGAATGATCGCCTCAATTTCCAGGTAAAGTTAGGATGAATGATGTGTGCAAATGGGGCTGTCATGTAGTCTTACCTGAGAAATTGTTATTTATCTTGAAAACATGTATGTAATGAGTTGTATCTGCTTGGCAGTATAAGGGAGTATGATTACTTTCTGTTTTTGCAGTCTCTTAGTGATGTACCTGTGATGTACCTCACATTCTGGCTTAATGTTTATTCAATAATAAAAGTGGTTTCTTTACTACTTTTATGGAGAGAATTTCTGGGATGGGAAATTATCATTCTAATTATATTTACAATCAAATAAGTTCACATTGATATAATGAACTTTATTATGCTTACAATATACTTTATAATTATTGCCTGTTTTCCTAGTTGATGATTTCTTTACCTTTTTGTTAACCATAACTATAATCACTTTATTGGTTTATCCTACTCTAAGCTCTAAGCTCCCTTCCACTTCCAATTCTTTTGACTTACAGACAATTTGTTCCATTTTCTTCTGAGCTGTCCAGTAGTGTTTTTAAGTCCAGGAAATACATCCCTACTAACTTGATACAACCAGGAGCTCTACTAGTGTCCCATGAAAGTCAACTTAAAACATTCCCTGTTTTCAGCTGGGCGTGGTGGCTCACGCCTGTAATCCTAGCACTTTGGGAGGCTGAGGTGGGTGGATCAGCTGAGGTCAGGAGTTCAAGACCAGCCTGGCCATCACGGTGAAACCCCATCTTTATTTAAAAAAAAAAAAAATTCCCTGTTTTCAAGACAAGGTCTTCATCACTAGTTCTAGTTAGCTCTTCCTTTTGTTTCTGCTTTCTGGTTTAAAAATATTCTTTTTTCTTTCTTTTGTTTATTTTTAATCCTCCTTTGAGGTCTTTGAGCTGCACTTTATACTTAATGTGCATAGATTTTTAAATATAATTTAACATTCAAACTGGGACACTTTTGAGAGTGAAAAGGTGGGGTTAATAATTACTGGGAAGTCATGCTGTAACCAGGACTGTCCTAGGCAAAACTGGATGTTTGTAAGCAAAAGAATCTGAGGTTGGGATTACCTCTGACTCAAAGTAGTGATTTAGTGTAACAAATCGATAAAGTGGTTGTGAACTGATTGTTAATATAAAGATAGGTAGGTAAAGAGAGATAAATGCAATATTTGGGATATATTTATTTTAAAACACTTTTTGTTGCTTATCTGAAATTCAAATTTAACAGAATATTCCATATTCATATTTGTTAAGTCTAGTAACCCCAGATGCATGGTCATCATAAATATGTTTATTGGAACTGTTTTCCTCAAGGATGATAATTTCTTATTCATCAGTAGAGTGAATAACTCAGCATTTTTTTTTTTAAGATGGGGTTTCACCATGATGGCCAGGCTGGTCTTGAACTCCTGACCTCAGGTGATCCACCCACCTTGGCCTCCCAAAATGCTAGGATTACAGGCATGAGCCATCGCACCCAGCTTTTTTTTTTTTTTTTTTTTATTTTTAAAGAAAGGGTTTCGCCATGTTAGCCAGGCTGGTCTTGAACTCCTGACCTCAGGTGATCCGCCTGCTTCAGCCTCCCAAAGTGCTAAGATTACAGGCGTGAGCCCCCACGCCTGGCCAACTCAGCATTTAAAGAATATTTTTAAAAATAAGTTAATAGGCTAAACACCATGAAACTAACAAATAATGCTTACTAATTTAAATGACTAGAAAGAAATACATTTATTCCATAACAAACATAATTTCTTATTTTTTAGGGGAAAAGTTAAACTAATCTTCTAATTAGGACTCTAAAGGATAAACATAATTTGAATAGCTAAACAAAATACATCATATATTATCTATATCTTTAAAAATTTGTTTTCTCTTTTCATATATCTGTTCTCATAAACATTTTGAATAGAAAATACCAAAATATATTACCATATAAAAGTGATCTTATTACTTTTTTGGGATTCTGCAGTATAGTAACTTTTTCCACTAGAGTCAAAAGATGCCTATTTGCCAGTAAGTCTTCTAAAATTCTTCTATAAATTTTCTTTCTCTTTCTCTTGGCAGTTAACAGTTCACAAATATAATGAGAGACTAGGTCAGCTGGCTGGCGTTGGTGACTCACTACCTCCCCATTTTGGTAGTTTAGCTAGACACTCATCTGAGTCAGCTTAACCAAAGAACAAGCTGATAGCAGTGCCTGAGTTCTGGGGCTCCCCCATTGTCACAAGACTATTTTCAATGTCCCATGGCATTGTTAAAGAAAGCTCTCCTTGTTACATTGTCAAAATGAAGTAGCCTACCCCTCTTACTCTATCAATACATAGAGTGGTAGTACCAGGTGAGGTACTCCTAGAACTCTTTCTAGGAAGCGTCCGGATTTCCCTACTTTAGCATGTCTCTCTGCAAGGTAACACAGGCCAATGGGATGGTGTGTGCTTTCCTGTTTACACTGTCAGTATATTTGATATATTCCCCAGGGCACACACTTTACTTTTATGCCTCTGTTTGCTAATTTTGTGTGTGTGTGTGTGTGTGTGTCTGGGCTCCCATTACATGACATGTACTGTCTGAATTTGGGAAAGATGGTAGTGGTGTAATTTCAGAACAGAGCTGCCTTTTCATTGGACTTTAATAGCCCGCACAGGGCTTCTTGCCCCACGTCCAGACTGAAATTGGAAAATTTAATCAATCACTTCATTACAATCACTTGTAAGTCACTCCTCTTTTCATTCTGAAAAACCTCCCTTTGCTCTTTATAACATTTCAGAGAGTAGAACTGCTAAGGAAGAACATATATATTTATTTAAAATATATACATATTTTACTTAAGAATATATATATTTTGAAATATGGTCTCACTCTGTCACCCAGGCTGGAGTGCAATGGCACAATCACAGCTCATTGCAGCCTTGACCTACCAGGCTCAAGTAATCCTCCTGTTTCAGCCTCCTGAGTAGCTGGGACTATATATAGGTGCATGCCATCATGCCTGGTTAATTTTCAATTTTTTTTTTTTCTAGAGACAGGGTTTCCCTGTGTTGCCCAGCCTGGTCTCAAACTCCTGGAGTCAAGCAATCCTCCCACCCGGGCCTTTCAATGTGCTGGGATTATGGGTATAATCCACTATGGCTGGCCAAGGAAAATAATATGTATTTCCCTTTTAAAATGAATTCAAGATTTAAATAATTATGCAGTCTTTATTAAATAAGCAGGAACATTTTAGAATGTAAATTTCAGAGTTGAAAATAAGTATTAGGTAAGTGAACATATTTACTGGTTTTGAAAATTATTTCAGGATGACCTGGGTTACAGGTGCTTGCTTAAGGCATACATGTGAAACAAAGTTTAAGGAATAGTCCTCAATGGTTTATTAATCTCTCCTATCCTTCCCCTTTCCTCTTTGGAATGGGTTGAGTACTTTTATGGTGAAAGTCTTATTCCTTGCTCTTCTCCTTCACATGACAAATTAATATCTTGAGTACGATATGAAAAAAAAAAAACGAAACCTGTTTATTCTCTTCTCTGGAAGTTAGACATTTCTGTGTAGTACCCTCTGCCAAGTTAAGCTATAAATCCTCTTTGTTGATTTTACTGAGAGCTATAAGTAAATGATACGTCTACATTTGGGGAATAATTTTATTTTGCTTTAAAATATTGAAATAAACAGAAAAATCACCCAACAGACATTATCTTCTATCATTTTTTCTATAGTTTAAGGCATTTTAAAATCAAATGTTTCATTTTCAAATAAGTTCTGCAAAAACACTTGGATTTTCCCTACCTGCCTTTACATTTCTGTGTGTGGTCAAAGCTGGGACATTACAAATTATATTTCTTTGGCTCCTTTGGCACTGGCGGAAGATCAGAAGAATAAAGGAAAAAAGCTTCTGGCTTCTAGCTTATACCAGTGGGAATTGCTGGTGGTTGTTGTAATGGCATTGGAAGTCAGATGATTTCACACTTTGAAATAGAAGCAGAACTTTTCCATGTGAAATGCTTCTTACTCCATGTTCCAGAATCAGCCAACAGTGCAGCATCAGGTGTGTTCCAGGCCAGGAAAATTAGCAGTTTCTAATTTTCTAGGTATTATTTCTATTTCCTTCTTATTCCCCTGTCTCCCATCATCATTGTGTTCTTCTAGATATCCTAGTACCTTTGTTTCCAATTTCCTGTTGTTATGTGTTTAAATTCCTAGTATTTTTCTGTTTTCCAAACTGGAACTTGGCTGATAAAAGTACTGATAAAAAGCCACTAGAAATCCTGCACTACAAATAGAACATATTTCTTTGACACCAGAAGAAAGAGGCACACCTCAAAAATGATGCTCCTTTTCTAAGAAGGTATACCATTTCACAAAATAATGAGGAACTACATTCATGCTTCTGAAATGAAAATGGAAGTGGTGTGTCATATTTTAAGCTCAACACAGCTTCCTAGAATGTAAATTTTACTTGAAAATTTGTCTTTAAAGTACAATTTTTTTTTTCAATCAAACCATACACTGCATGTTCTCACTCATAACTGGGAGTTGAAAAATGAGAACACAGGGACACAGGGAGGGGAACATCACACACTGGGGCCTGTCGGGGGTGCTAGTGGAGGGATAGTATTAGGAGAAATACCTAATGTAGATCACGGGTTGATGGGTGCAACAAACCACCATGGCACAGGTATACCTATGTAACAAACCTGCACGTTCTGCACATGTACCCCAGAACTTAAAGTATAATAATAATAAAAGACCCAAGTTTGTGTTGTCTACAACACACTAACTTCAAATACAACAATGCAAGTAGGTTGAAAGTAAATAGATGGAAAAAGATATGTAAACATTAATTTAAAAAAAAAGCAGAACCGGATATATTAATATGAGACAAACTGGAAGTCAGAGAAAAGAAAATTATCAAGCACAAAGGGAGATTATATAATGATAAAAGGATCAATACACGAAGGAGACATAGAAACTGACTTCAAAATACATGAAGCAAAGATTGATAGAACCTAATCCAAAATTATAGTTGAGGATGTTAAACACCACTCTCTCAACAAGATCATCAAGGATATAGAAGACAGAACTACACAACCAACCAACAGGATCTAATAAAAATATACAGAACACTCTACATAAAAAAGCAGAATACATATCCTTTTTAAGTGCTCATGAAACTTTTGCTGATACAGATCATATCCCAAGGCATAAAATAAACCTAATAGACTTAAAGCAATAAAAACCATACAAAATAAATATGCTCTCTGACCATAATGGAATCAAACTAGAAGTCAATAGCAGAAAAACCTCCAAAACCCTTGGAAGTCAAATAATGTACTTTGAAATAATACATCGGTTAAAGAGAAAGTCTCAAAGAAAAATTTTGAAAGTATTAGAAGTGAATAAAAATGAAAATCCAATTTAGTAAAATTTGTGGAATGCAGTTAATACCTTGCTGAGAAGGAAATTTATAACATTAAATATTTGTATTAGAAAAGGAGAAAAGTCTTAAATCAATAAGCTCTCACCTCAAGAAACTAGAAGAAAAGGCCAGGTGTGTTGGTTCACGCCTGTAATCCCAGCACTTTGGGAGGCCAAGATGGGCAGATCACCTGATGTCAGGAGTTTGAGACCAGCCTGACCAACATGGAGAAACCCCGTTTCTACCAAAAATACAAAATTAGCTGGGTGTGGTGGTGCATGCCTGTAATCCCAGCTACTTTGGAGGCTGAGGCAGGAGAATTACTTGAATCTGGGAGGTGGAGGTTGCGGTCAGCTGAGATGGCACCATTGCACTCCAGCCTGGGCAACAAGAGTGAAACTCTGTGAAAGGAAGAAAGAGAGAAAGAGAGAGACAGAAAGAGAGAGAGAGAAAGAGGGAAGGAGGGAGGGAAGGAAGGAAGGAAGGAGGGAGGGAGGGAGGGATGGAGGGAAGGAAGGAAGGAAGGAAGGAAGGAAGGAAGGAAGGAAAGAAGGAAGGAAGGAACCAGAAGAAAAATTAACAAAATTGACCCAAAGCAAATTGAGAAAAGGAAATAATAAAGATAAGAGCAGAGATCAGTGGAATTGAAAACAGAAACTAGTAGCCAGGCATGGTGGCTCACACCTGTAATCCCAGCACTTTGGGAGACAGGCAGGTAGATCACCTGAGGTCGGGAGTTCAAGACCAGCCTGACCAACATGGAGAAACCCTGTCTCTACTAAAAAAAATAAAAATAAAAATAAGAAAAACAAAAACAAAAACAAAACAGAAACTGGAGAAAATCAATGGAACAAAAAGCTGGTTGTTTGAAAAGATCAATGAAATTAATAAAACTCTAGCAAGACTGATGAATATTAAAAAATAAAAGACACAAATTAGCAATATCAAAAACAAAACAGGCAATATCTTTACATATTATGCAGCCATAAAAAGGATAATAAAGGAAACACTATAAATAGCTCTGCATATACAAATACAGCAATTTAGATGAAATGGACCAAATCCTCTGAAAAGTCAAACTACCAAACATCTAATGACATGATCTACCAAACCTGAATGACATGATCTAATTAGTCTGACAATTTTTTTAAAAAGTTAAATCTAGAGTCTAAAAATATTTTTAAAAAGGCATCTCCAGGTTCAGATTATTTCACTGGAGAATACTACCAAATATTTAAGTAAGAGTTAGTATTAATTCCAATGCTACATAATCTCTTTGAGAAAACAGAAGTGGAGGAAACATTTCCCAACCCTTTTTTCTTTCTTTCTTTTTTTTTTTTTTTTTTTTTTGAGTCAGGATCTCACTCTGTTGCTCAGACTGGAGTGCAGTGGCATGCTTGGGTTCGCCCTCTGACTTCCGAGCTCAAGCAATCCTCCTATTTCAGCCTCCTGAGTAGCTGGGACTATAGGTGTGCCCCATCATGCCCTGTCAATTTTTGCATTTTTTTGTAGATATGGGGTTTGCCATGTTGCCCAGGCTGGTCTTGAACTCCTGGGCTCAAGAGATCCTCCTACCTTAGCCTCCCAAAGTGCTGGGATTACAGGCATGAGCATTGCTTTTGGCCCCAACTCATTTTAGGAGGCCAGCAGTATCCTAATGCCAAAATCACATAGCACAAAGAAGGAAAACAACCAACTGATCAATATTTCTCAATCTGTCAAGAATTTAGACACAAAAATCCTCAACTACATACTAGCACACTGAATCCAATGGTGTGTGTGTGTGTGTGTATATATGTATACATATATATGTATACACCATATATAGGTATATATATATACACATATATATACATATATAAACACACACACACACACACACACACACACACACATATATATATATAGTGACCAAGTAGGGTTTGTTCCAGAAATATAAGACTGGTTCTATATTAAAAGTCAATATATCATCTGTAAGGTAATAACAAAAGATCCATTTATATCACTGAAGCCCTAGAAAATAAGACTGCATACTAAAGATTGTTCAAAGAAATAATGACTGAAAACTTCCCAAACTCAGTGAAAGACATAAACCTACCAGTTCAAAATATTGAGTGAAACTCAAACAAGATAAACTTATTAAAGAAATCTATGCCAAGACATATCATAATGAAACTTCTGAAAGCTAAATAAAAAAAATAAAACAGTAAAATCTTAGAACACACTGTAGAGAAACACTGCATTATCTATAGAGGGAAATTATTAGAGTTAAAGTGAATTTTTTATCTGAACCTATGAAAGTAAGGAGAAAGTGGTACAATGTTGTTCTGGTGTCAACCTCAGTAAAAATATTCACAGAAAGAAAGGGGAAGTAAAGACATTCTCTGGTGAAAGTAACCTAAGAAAATTTCTTACCAGAAGAACTGCCCTTAAAAAATATCTAAAAAAATGTTCTCTAAAGAGAAAGGAAACCCTAACAGAAAGAGGCTGGGATTTCAGGAAGGAATTTAAAAAGGAAATGGGTAAAAATAGGGGTAAAAATAATAGACTATGTTTTTGTCTCATGAGTTTTTAAACCCTGTTTGAAGTTGAAATGAGAATTATAACCTCATCTGATATGGTGCTTAAAATATGTAGAGAAAATATTGAAGACATTTATATTTAAAAGTGTGATGAGTAAAAGGATCTAAAGGAAGATATGGTTCCTACACTTCCCCCAAAGTGATAAGATGTTGATACTAGTAGACTGTAACAGGCAATGTCTGAACATTGTATTGAAAGCAACCATTAAAAACTATACAAAGAGATACATTGAGAAACACTCTAGATAAATCAAAATAGTGTTCTAAAATATATCTCAGTTAGTCACAAAAGAATGAGAAAAAAATGAAACTCCACCTAAATTTCACAACTTAAAGAAACTAACTCAAAATGGATCACAGATGTAAATGTAAAATTTGAAACTATAAAACTTTTAGAATATAATATAGGAGAAAATCTTTGGGAGCTAGGGCAAGATAAAGTTTCTCAGACTTGACACTAGAAACATGATCCATAAGTGAAAACAGTTAATAAATTAGACTTCATTAAATTAAAAACTTTTTCCCCACAAAACACTCTGTGAAGAGGTTGAAAAGACAGACTACAGATTGGAATAAAATAACTGCAGCTGGCGTCTGTAGTATCTGACAAAAATACTGCAGACAAAGTCCTTATATAAAAAAACTCTCACAACTCAACATTTAAAAAATCCCATTTGAAAATAGACAAAAGAAATGTAAAAGCATTTTGTCAAAAATGACATGAATTGCAAATGAGCACATTTAAAGATATTCAACATCATTAGCCTTTAGGAAATGCAAATTAAAACCACAATGAGATAATAGTATATATCTATCAGAACATCAAAATACAAAATAATTATATAGTTGGCCCTCCCTATGTGACACTTCTCATTTTATATAAAAGACTTGAACATCAAAGGATATGGTATCAGTCAGAGGAGGAGTCCTGGAATCAATCTCCTGTGAATAGGAAAGGCAGACTGTAATAACAAATACCGGGGAGGATGTGGAGAAATTGGATTTCTCATACATTGCTGTTAGGAATGGAAAATGGTGCAGTCACTTTGAAAAATAGTCTGCCAGATTTTACAAACGTGAACATGTAGTTATTGTACAACCAGGAATTATTTTTGGGGCATTTGTCCCAGAGAAATTAAAACATGTTCACATGAAACATTTATTTGTTGAGAACAGTTTATATAGTAAAATACTGAAAATGGACTCAAATGTCTTTAAATGAGTATATGAAAAAACACTGGTACATCCATACAATAGAATACTACTCAGCAATAAAAAGTAATGAACTATTGATATTATGTAATAATCTGAATGAACTCCAAGGGCATTTTGCTTACTGAAAAAAGTTAACTTCAAAATATTACATACTGTATGATTTCATTCATATAATACCCTCAAAAAGACAAAACTACAGAGATGGAGAACAGATCAGTAGCTGCCAGGTCACAAGGACAGGTGTAGTGAAGAAGGGGAGACACAAAGGTATTTGAAGGCAATTCTTTTGTGGTGCTAAACAAATCTGTATTTTAACTATAGTGGTGGTTACATAAATTTGTACATGGAAAAGGGTGCATAGAAACATACACACATGGACACATGCACACAATGAATGCAGATTTTTTTTTTCTTCTTTTTTAAAGATGGGGTTTCACCACGATGGTCTGGCTGGTCTTGAACTCCTGACCTCAGGTGATCCACCCACCTCAGCCTCCCAAAGTACTAGGGTTACAAGTGTGAGCCACCGCGCCCGGTGAATGCAGAGTTTAAATGTGCCAATGTTTATTTCCCAGTTTTGATTTTGTATACAGTGATATAAGGTGTCATCATCAGAGGAAGCTGAGTGAAGGGTGCATGAGACTTTTCTATTTTTACAACCTCCCATGAGTTTATTATCAGTTCATAATAAAAAGTTTAAAAAATGTGTTTGTTACATGCCAACTCAATGAACCTAAGAACATTTTATTTTCTTTGTTGGTGAATATTGCGCTGCTTTTATTTAAGCCTGGAAAGCATAAATTTTTATGTGCAATTGTTGATTAGAAAATTTGGCACTTCTGTGCTTAGAGAATAGAGTGGCATTAACATTGCACTCCCAAACAGTTGATTTGGGCAATCTACTAGGGGAAGAACAGGGGTGCTGAGGGTGCTCATGGCGCTGCCTACCAGAGTAGAAGAGCTGAAAATTGTGATGTCTTCATGTAAACTCAAGAGACCCACACAGCCAGGATTTTGATAAATTACTTTGCTACTGCAGGAATCACTGTTTTAGATCACACCGCACCAAAAGTCATTGATTCCAAAATGGAGCTTAAAAGTTTCTAAGTTACTCTCATTATATACTTTTTTATAAGCATGTGATTCCATTTAGTTCTACATCTTACTAATAGCAGATAAGTATCACCCTTGCTCCCCACTAAATAATCTGTTTTGTGTGTATGGTTACCATTTTTTTCCACTTATAGATTTAAAGTGCAATAATTTTAAAGCTATATTTTCAACAGGAAACACATATTGTGATTTAATACAGAAAGTTCGAATTTAAAAAATTTTAGTACAATCAGAAATCTGCAAAGATTGGAGAGAAGAAGCTTTCCCAAAGAAATTGATGTTGAAAAATATCACAGGCCATTCTCTTTACTACTGAACTGCTAGTAGGTGGATGCCATCTAAAAAAGTAGATATACTCAGAGGCATATTTAAAATAGCTTTAATGTTGTGTAACTGACAAAGGTTTGATCCTTACATCTTTTAGTGGATAAAATCCTGAGAATAATTACATAAATCTTCACTGTTTTTCGTGGGTAACATAAAAATGAACTCTTCAAGCAACCAGAAAACATTGTATCAACAAAAGAAAAAAAATATTCACTAGGAATGAAAACCACAATTGAAAATTCAAAATTACTTGATAATTAACTTGAAGTCCATTTACAACAACAAGCCCCAAACAATCAAACAAAAACTTGGTAAATTCCATTGTTTTAAAAAAAAAAAAATTCCACACTGTAGTTAGGGTCAAACTTGTATGGAGCTTACAAAGAAAGCTGAAATAATACTTACTTAATAAGTAAGATGAAAAGCCATACTTATTAAATGCCCAACCAAACAGTTCTTACATTCAAGAAGGATAGCCTGGAATGATTGGAGGAGAGATGAATCATAATCTTAATATTTATTTCACATTGGAAAGCATGGACGCTAATAATTTAGGAATGTAGTTACTGATCTTTGTTCACTAATTTTATAAGGATAATTTATACTGAAATAACCGGTAAAAATAATTTTTAAAGGTATATGAGATTTTAAAAAATGAATGGAATAACACATATGGATGGGTGAATGCATGGAAACAAATCTGTGATGCTGACTTTGGCGGGAAAAGTATCATTTCTGTATCCTGCAGGAATCAGCAGCCTTGCAGTCACTCACTAATAATACCTCCTCTCAAAGAGTTTGTCTCTTGGTTTTCTTTTTTTCTTTTTTCATTTTCTTTTTTTTTTTTTTGAGATGGAGTCTTGCTCTGTTGCCCAGGCTGGAGTGCAATGGCAGGATCTCAGCTCACTGCAACCTCTGCCTCTGAGGTTCAAGCGATTCTCCTGCCTCAGCCTCTCGAGTAGCTGGGATTACAGGAGCCCACCTCTATGCCCAGCTTTTTGTATTTTTAGTAGAGACAGGGTTTCACCATGCCAGTCAGGCTGGTCACAAACATCTCTTGTTTTTTTTGTGTGCTTTACTGAGCTGGAAAGAAATGCTGGATTTTGTATAATATTAGTAGAAAAAAAATTTAGATGCTTATCTTTTTAGATTAATCTGTAAAGAAATGGGAGATAATGCCAGGCGTGGTGGCTCAGGCTTATAATCCCAGCACTTTGGGAGGCCGAGGTGGGTGGGTCACTTGAGGCCAGGAGTTCAATATTAGCCTGGCCAACACGTTGAAACCCTGTCCGTACTGAAAATACAAAAATTAGCCAGCCATGGTGGCAGGCGCCTGTAATCCCAGTTACTTGGGAGGCTGAGGTGGGAGAATCACTTGAATCCGGGAGGTGGAGGTTGCAGTGAACTGAAATTGGGCCACTACACTGCAACCTGGGCAACAGAGCAAGACTTGGTCTCAAAAAGAAAAAAAAAGAAATGGGAGATGAGTTTGAAAACTTGCTCTTTTGACATATATATATGTGCTGGTTTAAGCAGAGAAAAATACTGATCAGATTTTCAATTATTGGAATTACTCTTTTTAAAGTGAAGAACTAAAAATTTTTCATGACAATGGCTAAAACATAGGTTAAAATGACGAATCATTGTTTTGCCTAAGGGTAAACTGGTTCTCAAAGTTGGCTTATTCAGCCAAGACATTTTAAGGGTAACTTCTCCCTGAAAGTGAAATTGTGAAAGCTTTTAATGGTGAATTACATTTCACTTTTAATTCTGTGCAATAAGATTACAACAGAATTAAAGTGTGAGAGCTGTGAAGAGTTTTTATCGACAATAAAATTGTGAACACTAATTCAACTACATAAAATTAAAGTCTATGTAATTTGTTATTTTTCCTCCTTCAAAAAATTCCTTGAACTATTGTTTTCCTAAGACAATAGAAGAGACAGCATTATATTTCACATGATGCAAGTCTTTTGACTGTATGTTATTGATTTAATTAAGTTTTAAGCCTGTTAAATTTAAGCTTTAAGCCTGTTAATTTTAAGAATTAAAATCTTTATTTCTTATTGAATTCTGTTAAATAACAGAATTTCTACCAGCAGTTGTCTGAAACATTAAAGTGTGCTATCTCTTTAGTAGTATTCTGGTCATCTTGTCTTAGTGATTATATTATAAAATTTCCAAAACAGCAAAAAACCGGTGTCAATTTGTATGCACATTTTTCAGTGGGTTCAGGTTCTCAAAATATGCAGACACAAGAACAGAAATTATTGTACAATATATATTCAAGTCAGATTGTTTTTGAAATAAGCACATTTAGTGCAGCAAAAATTAAGCATGTGTGGCAAAAATCTGCACTCTTAATCCAGCTGTGACTAAACAAAGAGGCAGAGAAGAAAACCTTTTTTTGTTGTTGTTGCTGATAACAAGCAATTGAAACATTTAAAAATTTCATTAATTCACTCTTACCGTAAGCGGCCTGAGATGATCTATGAAAATGGTTTGCTATTCACTTGACCCAGAAAACTCCACAAAATCATGCAAACCAAGAGGTTCAAATCTTTGTGTTCATTTTAAGAACACTTATGTGTCCGCCCAGGCCATCAAGGGTATGCATAAACAAAAAGCCACTAAATATGTCACTTTATAGGAACAGTGTTCAATATTCTGATGTCACAAGGGTAGAGTTGATAGATATGCCCAGGACAAACAGTGGGGCTGGACCCAGGGTCAGTGGTCCAAAAAGGGTGCTGAATTTTTGCTGCATGTGTTTAAAAATGCAGTTATGCTGAGTGAGCTTAAGGATTTAGACAGAGAGTCTCTGGTCATTGAGCATATCCAGGTGAACAAAGCACTCAGGATACACTGCTAGACTTACAGAGCTCATGGTCTGATTAAATCCATACATTAACTCCCCTGCCTCACTGAGATGATCCTTATGGAAAAGAAACAAATTGTTGCTAAACCAGAAGAGGAGTATCCACTGAAGAAAAAGATGTCCCAGAAGAAACTGAAGAAAGAACTTATGGTGTGATAATAACAAAATAAAATACATGCAAACAAAAGTGTTTTTTTTTTAAATAAAAATGTTGATTCTTTTTCTTTCTTTCTTTTTTTTTGAGACACAGTTTCACTCTGCCTCTCAGGCTTGAGTGCATTGGTACACTCTTGGCTCACAGCAACCTGTCTCCCGGGTTCAAGTGGTTCTCATGCCTCAACTTTCCAAGTAGCTGGGATTACAGGAATGCACCACCACACACGGCTAATTTTTGTATTTTTAGTAGAGACGGGGTTTCTCCACATTGGCCAGGCTGGTCTCTAACTCTCGACCTCAAGTGATCTGCCTTCCTCTGCCTCCCAAAGTGCTGGGATTACAGGCGTGAGCCACTATGCCCAGCTGAAATCTTAATTTAGTCAGCGTAATCTCTGCTGGCATTTTTTTTTTTTTTTTTTTTTTTTTGAGATGGAGTTTGGCGCGTTACCCAGGCTGGAGTGCAATGGTGTGATCTCGGCTCACCGCAACCTCCGCCTCCTGGGTTCAACCAATTCTCTTGCCTCAGCCTCTGGAGTAGCTGGGACTACAGGCATGTGTCACCATAACCAGATAATTTTTGTATTTTTAGTAGAGACGGAGTTTCACCATGTTGACCAGGATGGTCTCGATCTCTTGACCTCGTGATCCACCTGCCTCGGCCACCCAAAGTGCTGGGATTATAGGCGTGAGCCACCGTGCCCGGCCTCTGCTGGCATTTTTCTAAGTGCTTGGCCTAGTGAGTGAAGCAGATAGAATCCTGGTTTGTTTATAGACTAAGCATTTTCAAGTTAAAACCCTTCAAAGTTAAAGAATTTTCTCTTAACAATGGGCTGCTTTAGACACTATTAGAGACCTTGTGAGGACTGTTTCTTTTCTCTCCTATTAAAGAAAACTTTCTGGAAACAGTGAAGAAACACTGATTTAGATGTTCTGTAATTACTCTAAGAACCTAGGTTGCTAATCAAGAATCAGAAGGCTCTTAGGATGAGTGTGAAAGAAGTCAGTTGATAGAACTGGGTGACCTCCAGGGATACCTGTGTGGGACAGAACCATCTGGGGGCACTTTCTGTTCTCACAACAGAAGGAAGTAGTCCTGTGGCAGAAAGTTTCTGTTCTCAGAGCCTGGCCTTTCTCACTGGACAGTAGTGGATCAACACGGGATATTCTTGCTCTTGAGGTCCCTTTTCCTGTGCTCCATGCAGCCCATCACCCCACCATATAGAAGAGCTCAGAACAGGTTGATTCAGTTTCACTCTCTTTACTTATACTCACATTGCATTTCTTTCTCCATGAGACTGTATCTATTTTCTTACCAATGCAGTACAGGTGTTCCCTATGCTCATCAACGTTGTATTTATGTAGACAATTTTGAGTAATTTTATAAGTTCTAAAAATGATCCTACTCTTTGTGTGCCTATTTTTGATTTCAATTGGAGAAAAATATATCTTTAATTTTTGTTCTTATTGTCAATTATATGAAAGTACAGATGGTTTGTTTTATTTATTACGTTTTCAGGTAAAGTTTTAGGTCCTGGGGATAAAGGTACAAAAAATGACAATAAATGGAAAGTAGAGAGAAACCCCACTGCATCAATTTTGTTTCTTTTTCAGTCTCTCACAGAAAAAAAGCCTCCTGGTGGTTTCCTATGAATTTTTTCCTGAAAATGTCCCGGATGAGGGCTCAAGCTGCCTGGAGTCTCCATTTATTTCAACTTAGTGGTGGTTACTCTCCAAATTGCCTACAAATGGGTCCTCAGTTGCCACTGTAGTCTTTTTAGGTCCCAACTTTAGTGAAGATGTGACGTGCTTTAAAGACCTCTCAATTCCTCTTTCCAGCAGACCTGCATCCTACTTCAGGTTATATCTCTTAACTTTCCTACATGCTGGTCCCCAGGACCAGGATCTTGATTGCATTTGCCAGTTTTGTTTTGTTTTTTCCCCTAGATACTTTATTTCTACCCTGGCCCAAGGTCAGGTCTCTGCTGTTTTAGGAAGAGATCTCCTTGAGGATGGACTGCCTGTCTGACCTCTAGCACTGTCCACCCTGGAGTCCTTGATGTAGTGCTTTTCCCAGCCCCCAGATCTGTCTGGGAAGTCTAGTGCTTGCTTTTGTTAAGTGGGATACCTCATAAATTCATTTACCTCTGGCTTTGTGGGCTACGTGGCCACCATCTTTAACTAGGTGGCATGGCAGGTCTCAATTTCTCTCTCCTTACCTCAGCTTTCCTAGGAAGAATCTTTATTCCCAATCATTTACCTCCTGCTTTTTCACAGATGTGGACTTTGGCCCCCTATTACTCCTATATGTAACTGCCTCTAAAGAATATTGTGGGTGCTTCTCTGGCTTTCATTGAAACTGAGATATTTTACTACAGATATCATTAACTCAAAAAACCCTTCACTGGGTTAATTTTAAACAGAAACTTCTAAGAAAATTGAAATAAATGAATATATAATTCAGGTGAGACAATTTCATTTTATTTTGAGACTAATCAGCATTATGTAAGAAAATATCTGCAGATCCCAAATAGCTGGATTAAATTTGTTTAATGATTCTTATAAAATCGCCATGAGTAAGTAATTGAAAAATAAAGCTTCAAAAAGAAACTGGCAGCAGAGCACAATTACAGTCACATTGCTTAACAACAGGGACATGTTCTGAGAAACGTGCCCTCAGGTGATTTCATCATTGAGCAAACATCACAGAGTGTACTTACATAAACCTAGATGGTATAGCCCACTACACATCTAGGGTTGATGGTATAGTCTGTTGCTTCTAGGCTACAAACCTGTACAGCATGTTACTGTACTGAATACTGAAGGCAATTGTAACACAATGGTAAGTATCTGTATATGTAAACATAGAAAAGGCATAGCAAAAATATTGTATTATAATCTTATCATCGTATATGTGCATTGAACTGGTTTTGTGCAGCATGTGACTGTAATTTCGAGTGAGATTTATATTGGAAATTACTGTATGCTTGCTATGGTTTGAATACGTCCCTCCAAAATTCATGTTGAAAGTTAATCTCCAATATTAAGAGGTAGGGCCTTTAGGAGGTGATTAGATTATAAAAGCTCCTCCCTCATGAATGGGATTTAAGGCCCTTATAAAAGAAGCTTCACACAGCATTCAGCTGCTTCTTGCTATTCTGCTGTTTCTCCATGTGAGAATAGTGTTGGTCCCTTCTGCCATGTGAAGACACAGCAATGAGGCACCACCTTGAAACCACACAGCAGCCCTCAGCAGACACTGAATCCGCTTGCAGATATAGCTTGGACTTCCCAGCCTCCAGAACTGTAGAGAAATTTCTATTCTTTAAAAATCACCCAGTCTTGGTGTTTTGTTATAGCAGCACAAATGAACCAATATTTCAAGCAAACTGCTCTTATTTATTCTGGAGTATATATAACTTACAAAGTGTGAAACCATTCTCCCATTTTTTGAAGACTGAGGTCAGGATTCAGTTGATGCTATAGATGAAGACTGCTTGGCTATTTGTTGGGTTTACTTCAACCTCATGTCCTACATACAAAATTTATATAAAATCAGGGTAAAGGCATTAAAAGTGGAAATATTTTGTTAAAGTCTTGTTCACAGCTTCTTGAATTTGATAACACCATTTAAGTCAGGGTGATGACTTTTGATGATCACTGAAAGAATGAACAGAAACTCTCAATGAGAGCAAGATAAATAATTTCAGTGTCATGTATAAAATGCAACAAGACAAAAATGAAAAAGAGCTGTTCAATCTTTTTCTTTCTCTTCTCTTCCTTGGGAAAAGAAGGCTGGGAAAAGAGTCTGAGCTAGGAGTCTGAAGAGCCATCTATTTAACTCTCATCTTGGAAAATATTTATTCAAATTATTATCTTAACTACTTAACTTTTCCTTCTTACTTAGAAATCACTATGCCTGCCTTGAAATTTGTTGTAAGAAGCAGACAAGTCAGAAATATAAATGTGCTTTGCAAACAATAAAGTCACAGATGCACATAGGACATTTATACAGGGGAGCAGAACATGAGTGAGTCCAGGCTTAGATTTTGTCCCTGTAACCTTGGCAGCCATGCAGACTTCTTTGAATCTCTGGTTTCCCACCTCTAAATGAACTTGTTCTGAGTTCTTAGGTCTTTCAAAATCTAGACCCTTCCCTAATTTCTAGATTTCTCCATAGTTTCATATAAATGGAATTTTTCCTAGGACTTTTAATTTAATCTATTGGATTAATAACATCATTGAAATGTGTACAGATTTTAAGTATCATGATTTTATTCCCACTAAAACAAAAAATTACTTTCTATGATGAATATGCATACAGTAAACATGATGAGAAATCATCTTTGGTACTCATCTGTAGAACCCCTCATCCCCAATTTTTGTTTTTGATTTGCAAAGCACACTTTTTTTTGTAGGAACATATTTTCAGGGTAAGATGAACAAGTCATAGTTGTAAGTTCTGATAATATGTACTTGCGACTTAAGAAAAACATGCAGAATTTAAAGCAAATAGTACTATAATAAAAAATCTGATTTTCCTGAAAATGATTTAATTTTATGATGTAAATGCAAATCTTAGAAGTGAAAATTTTTTCAAAAAAGACTTTTATGAGATTCAATTAGCAGTTAAATGGGTACAGAGAGGATGTCACTGTATGAGAAGCCACATAGAGTTTAGTGTGGCCAAGAGCAGGAAGTCAGGAAGGTTTGGCTTCAATTCTACTATCTAGAGATATTTTGGAAGAGGCCAGAGTGAACTGTGTACATATTTGAATTTAGATTTCATAAGATACTCAGCTTTACTGGAGTTCACTGAAGAAAAAGAGGGAAAGAAAAGTGTTCTCAATGTATACAAATGCCACACACAGTTGTTTTTATGCCTACTTTATATGATAGCTGCTAACAGCTGACGGAAATTTCAATATCAAATAGTTGTTTATCACAAATGTGCCTAAAAATAATTTTAAAGATCTTTGTAGGGAAGCAGAAACCCTTTTAAGTCCAGATGTTTTCTCAGGATAACTAAACCTGGTAAAATCACCTATGTAGTAGTAAATAATATTTTATGGCCACATCTGCAAAATGAAATATGATCATCTTCATTGTCTATATAAAAACAAATGAAAGTTATGAGTAATTTTTGATAAAATGAATTATACAAAGCATTATTTATATTTTTATATTTGGCTTTGGGACATAAGGCAATATGGAGAACTTATGTGACACACACACACACACACACACACACACACACAAACACACAGAAACTCAAGTACTCTTCTCTGCCTCATTCTTATTCCTTTTTGAGATCAGCCCATTATATCAGTAATCCTCTGCTGAACTAAAATAATATTTTTGCTCCAAAAGTCTGATAGGGAAAACATCTATTAATATATGTTTTTAAATCAAATATTTCCAGAAATGCTTACAAGTCCCTTTAAATCTAGCAATGATAGCATAATAAGGGTATATTGTTGGGAAGAAAATGGCCACCTAAAGTAGAAATTTACCATTAAAAAATCACAAAACATCAAAAAATATTTTCAAGGATTATTTCCATTTACCTAATAGGCTTTTCCATTTAAGAATTATAAAATATTTAAAAAGAGAAAACAGAACATTCAAATAATCTTAGATTTTCAGTTTTACAATTAAGGGTTTGGATTAGATGCTAATTTATTTTTCTCAACTCTAATTTGTCAACATAAGAAGGTGTTAAAATGTGTCCCATTGGTTCATTCAACTGTTAATAGAAAAAAGTGGCTTAAAATTGTGAAGCCTGAAAGTATAGCCGTTCTAATTTACAGATAACAAAGGCAAGTCCTAGGAAGAAAAAGTGACCACCCAAGGGTATCCATCCATTCAGAGATCAATCAGTGTCACTGTTTTCAAATCTACCTGATCATCAATATTTTGCTTTTTTGTTTTATTAAAGGCTCCAGAGTCCCAGTCCCTACCCCTGGAAATTTTGCTTTAGTAATCACAGGGTGAGATCAGAAATTTCATTTTTTTAAGGAAATCCTCAATATTTGAAGGAAGCACAGATCATACCAGCCTACTTAGGATACCGTGATGGAGGAACAGATCGGTTGCACAGTCCTCGGGCAGGCTCTTCATTGTCACACAACAGCATTTTCCTAACAGGTCCATCATTTTATGACCCAGGGTTCCACTTTTCTGGTGTTTGTTCCCCTCTAGCTGGAAAGCATATTATGAGAATGATATTACTTGGTGACTAGTTTACTTTTCTTTGATAGCTTCCTATGGAAAAGGATCTTCCTGAAGGAAATAAGAATTAAAAGAGTAGATTTATAGACCTTAGTTACCATCTGATCCAAATCATTCTATAAGCTTAATTCCACTTAACTCCCGAAACTGTAAAGTATGAATCTAAACATCACCATGCTACCATCTTAACCCTTTCAAGGAAGTCTACAATTTGAAAATTATTTTCTTTACCTCAGGTCATGGTATACAATGAAGTAATTTTCTCTAAATGGTTCAAATACATCATAAGGAGATGGCTCCTGGAATATGTTTGGCATAAGAATTTTCTTAGTAAAAGAAAAGCTTAAGTAGAATTAATAGCTAATAACATAACATAATTGGTTTTATATAGAGACAGTAGAGAGCAAATTTCCTTCTAAAATCTTCCATTTAGAATTCCAAGCCCCTTAACATTCATATTTGTCAGTTTTCAATATAGATTTTATGTGTTCACTGTATGCAAACTATAGCCAAAATATGCATTTCTATTCCTGATGCTACTGTGGGTGTCAAGGTTTAGTTTAAACCTTTTGTTTTTGCAGCACACTGTAAGAAGTATAATTCAGCTCTCAATGAAATATTATTCCTGGTCTTCCTTGTTAGTAAAATAGTAAATTAATTTGTTATCTATTAATTTTAAGAAAAAGGTTAGAAAAAGAAAAAAATAATAAATGACTTACCTCTAAATATATACGACTCCATGTAAAGCAGCTAAACTAAAAGCTTACCACAATTTTACGAAAAACTAAAATTTAACATCATTCAATTTCTTTTTGCATTCCATTTAGGAAATGTTTGTTACTGAGGCTGATAAAATAAATTCATTATTTAGTCATGTCATTTATAACGTGGTCGCATGATAGTGGCTCTGAGGATCAAATATGCAGTTAAAGACATACTAGACTACCAAATAATATATAAAACATTTATGAACATTTTATGTTTGCTTTAGACAGCTGATCTATTAAACTTGTGACATTTTTATTTAAAAAGAATAAACAAGGAAATCAATGGTATTATTTTATCCTTAAATGGGTTAAGGAATTATTTATGAGTTGTCTTTAGAAATCTACCCATGTTAGATGTGTGCATAATTCTTCTTTTTCAATGTAGCTGGGGGCCAAGGAAGTGGTTAATTAATATTTGTACTGCAAATGCCTTAAACGGATACCTATTAAAAGGTATACAAAATATAAACAGTATTGTATATTTTCAAAACTTTTAAATAAACACAATGAATATATAGGTATACATGTTATAATTTCAAAGTCAACAGTAGCACATAAGTTTTTCATATCTAAATACATACTAGGATACTTCCTATTTCAACACATGCACCTACAAACACAGGGCCATGCACATAACCTTGCTTTCTGCCACTTGCAAGAAAGAATATACAATATTATACATTGTTTCAACTTATATCATATTGGAAAATTAATGAGAATGGTGTAAAAAAATTCTGACCTAAGAAATCAAAATACAGGAAGATAATTATTCCTTAGATTAAAAACACTGAAGACTGATGGAAAGTTAGGATTTAAATTGCTTGTCAGAAGAGAACAGGACTGCCTATAAACACTCAGAATCCTCTGTTTGACAAGTGGGACTAGAACCTCTGTAACATAGCAATCCAGGCCAAAGACTTAAACCATCGATGCTTCGGATCGCAGAGAAATGGTATAGTTGTGAGTAGTTCTCTGCAAGGCAGGGGGTGCAGATGGAGATCTGGATGCCCATCTGGAGGGGAGACGGCGATTTGCTGGTCTAGCAGGTCGGGAAAATCCTTTTCCGCGTGAGGCGTTCACTGACAGGGATTCCTAGGACACAAGTAAAGACATTCCTCTCACTCTCTGGGCACTAACAATGGGCTTAATATATGATGGGTCTCAACTATAAGATGAATCTGTTAGTAAATTTACAAGAAAGAAAAAGCATTGAAAACTAAAGAAGGTACTTGCCTAAAATTTGTTATTTTGAATGTTTTAAGGCAATTCAATTTTAATATGAAATATGGCACTTGATAGTCTTGTACCTTTCCTCACACTGACAAATTTTGATACAGTTAATCTTTTTGTAGAACTAATGATAAGCTCAGGATTTAAAAGTTCAAGTTAAATAAATTGAATATCATGGAACTACAGATGTTTCTTAGTGGGCTATTAGGATGTTATAGTGTTATTTAAAAATAAAAAGATAATTTATAGAAGAAACTGTTCATTTATGTCAAGTTATTGACACTTTTAGAGGTAATAAGCTAAAGGCACACAAACCAAATGATTAGTGCTTTTTTTTTCACTATCACTGGCACTATCTATCAAAACCTTAAAATTACCATTAAAATACTTTTAAATACATCTTCATTCTAATACTAATACAGAGTTGCTATATCTTGGGCATGTTCTGATGACAGAAAACCGTTTCCTTCACTTTTCTTCTCTTTTTAAAATTTCCTTTCTTCTTTCCTTTTATTTTAATGGAAGGAAAGCATTCCTTGGTTCTTAAAATTAAAACAAAAGTACAAAGCTTCCATAACACACTTTATACACTGTGTTCTTATTGATGCTTCTTAGACCCGAAGAAGCCTATGCTCTTTCATCTGAGCTAGGCAGTGAAGATGGCCTCCTATTTCTATTTTAGCCATGGCCTGATAGTAACCTGCAGTTTCTTTTTCTTTCTGGAGACCTATTTTTCAGATTTGTTCACAAGGGGGAAAAACAAAAAACAAAAACGACTCCTAAAGATCTACAGTAGAGGACCTCCTCACCAAACTTCCAATGAATGCAAAAAGGGAAATCACTTAATATTATTTCTTGCTAGTTAATGATAATTTTGGTTGGTTATTGCACAGATATTTCTGTTTCGTATCTTTAGCTACAGGATGTTGCAGACATTGATGGGCCCAGCTAAAAAGCAGAGAAATACAAAAGCAGGATACTTTTTGCACCTTATGGAAACTGGCAAGATTTCTCCTAAAATGGATGAAAGCTGATATTTTTGCAGGCTTTCAAATCCACATAATAACTGTTTACACCAGAAGGAAGCAACTTGCATAATAGTTTAAAATCATGCTGCATACCTACTGCATTCTATGAAACTAGGAGTTTTGAAGCATTAATTAATAATAACAATATGTCACCTTGTAACTTTTTGTTATGTTCATAAAAATTATATGAATAAAAGAGAACTGTTGTATAACTCCTTTGTAAATACCAATTTCTTTGACCTCTTTTTCTCCTATAACTAATGAAGATTATATTCTTTCATAAATAGACAGGAATAAAAAAGATAACAGTTTACTTAAATTTCCATTTGAGTGGGTTTTTTTTTTTTTTGGTCCATTTCTATGCTAAGAATACATACAAATAAAAATAACCTTATTTATATATACTATCTTTTAGTTCCACAGATAAGAGGACTCTGTTAGGCACTGTTTTAATGATGTGTATTTCCCATATTCATATTAATGTGACTAATCCTATGAGAAAGAACATAAGTCAAATGCTGAGAATGACTGAACTAATCATAGTTAATAACTGAAAAGTGAAAACGATTTTTAAAATATTTTCCATACACTTAAAAGAACTTTTAAAAGAATGAAATTCTATAAATCAAGAAACATCCCTTCTGAATATTTTTTCAAGAAAGAAAAACATTTGATCTTCTTGAGCTTCCTAAATCCACTTATTGTATTTAGGTTTCCCATTTCAGGATTTTTAATTTTTTTTTTT
>CAUYLG010059859.1:0-88599 GCA_963573385.1 Cacajao melanocephalus
GCTCTGAATTTTAGTTAGATCCCATTTGTCTATCTTGGCTTTTGTTGCCATTGCTTTTGGTGTTTTAGTCATGAAGTCCTTGCCTATGCCTATGTCCTGGATGGTTTTGCCTACGTTTTCTTCTAGTGTTTTTATGATGTTTGGTTTTATGTTTAAATCTTTAATCCATCTGGAGTTAATTTTACTGTAAGGTGACAGAAAGGGGTCCAGTTTCTGCTTTCTGCACATTGCTAGCCAGTTTTCCCAACACCATTTATTAAACATGGAGTCCTTTCCCCATTGCTTGTTTTTGTCAGGTTTGTCCAAGATCAGATGGTTGTAGATGTGTCGTGTTGCTTCCGAGACCTCTGTTCTGTTCCATTGGTCTGTGTCTCTGTTTTGGTAGCGGTACCATGCTGTTTTGATTACTGTTGCCTTGTAGTATTGTTTGAAGTCTGGCAGTGTGATGCCTCCCAATTTTTTTTTTTTTTTTTTTTTTTTTTGCTTAGGATTGGCTTGGCTATGTGGGCTCTCTTGTGGTTCCATATGAAGTTTAAGGTGGTTTTTTACAGTTATGTGAAGAAGGTCATTGCTAGCTTGATGGGGATAGTGCTGAATCTATAAATTACTTTGGGCAGTATGGCCATTTTCACAATATTGATTCTTCCTAACCATGAGCATGGAATGTTTTTCCATCTGTTTGCATCCTCTCTTATTTCTTTGAGCAGTGGTTTGTAGTTCTTCCTGAAGAGGTCCTTTATATCCTTTGTTGGTTGTATTACTAGGTATTTTATTCTCTTTATAGCAATTGTGAATGGCAGTTCATTCTTGATTTGGTTCTCTTTAAGTCTGTTATTGGTGTATAGGAACGCTTGTGATTTCTGCACATTGATTTTGTATCCTGAGACTTTGCTGAAGTTGCTTATCAGTTTAAGGAGATTTGGGGCTGAGATGATGGGGTCTTCTAAATATACAGTCATGTTGTCTGAACAGACATTTTTCAAAAGAAGACATTTATGTAGCCAACAGCCGTGAAAAGATGCTCATCATCACTGGTCATTAGAGAAATGCAAATCAAAACCACATTGAGATAACATCTCACGCCAGTTAAAATGGCAATCATTAAAAAATCTGGAGACAACAGATGCTGGAGAGGATGTGGAGAAATAGGAATTCTTTTACACTGTTGTTAGGAGTATAAATTAGTTCAACCATTGTGGAACAGAAAACCAAATACTGCATGTTCTCACTTACAAGTGGGTGTTGAACAATGAGAACCCATGGCCACATGGAGGGGAACATCACACATTGGGGTCTGTTGGGGGGTGGGGAGCTAAGGAGGGATAGCAGAGTGTGGGGAGATTGGGGAGGGATAACATTAGGAGAAAAACCTAATGTAGATGATGGAGGGGCGGATGGAGGCAGCAAACCACTATGGCATGTGTATACCTATGTAACAATCCCGCAAGATCTGTACATGTACCCCAGAACTTAAAGTAAAATGTAAAAAAAAAAAAAAAAAAAAAAAAAAACAGAAACAGAAGTCATATTCAGTAAAAAGAAAAAGAAAAAAGATTTCCCTGCTGTTTATAACTGAGGACATTTTTCTGGATGATTTTGGCCTACTCTTAGCCAACTTTGTTAAGATTGACTAGTCAGGCAATCTGGTAAAAAGATTGGCATATTTGTTTTGTTTTGTTTTGTTTTGATTTCAAAGAATATTTGCATAGCAGTTACTATGGGTCCATGTCTCAGCTACTACCAGCCAGACAATATTCTTAGCTTTTTACATATAGTAACAACAGATTTAAACTTTAAATTAATGATTTGAGATACATATTTTTATTGTACTTATTTGGAGATCAGGAACCTGAGACATAGAAATACTAAGTGGCTTGTCCGAGGTTATAGAACTTATACTTGGTAATCTTAGGATTCAAACAGAAACAATCTGGTTCCAGAGTTCATGTTATACCAGGCAGAATTGTACATCCACTTTATGAGAATAACAAGTATGCAGGTTTAATGTAATAGAAAATTACCCAAATAAACGAGAATTATTCTAAAGAATTCAGGGTTGTGATGGTAAGGGATTTTAATGTTCAGATGAATGATTTTCCTTTTTCACTGTAATTCATCTGGATGAGAAACTGTTTTTTTCAGAAGATATGACAGAGAGGATATTCAGTGAAAGGAGGACAGTAAAAGTTGTATAGACATATTATCTTAGAGGAGGATGATCCTGAAAAATTATCGTAACTAGAGTTTTTAATTACATTCTAGAAGTTGGAACAACTGTAGATTTTCTATGATAAAATAATAGTGGTATTATCTACATGTATGAGGAGACAGTCTAATAAACAGAATTAATCACCTTAAAAATTTTCTTTTATGATTTTTTTCCCCATTTATTCATTCAAAACAATTTACTGAGTATCTATCATGTGCTACATAGTATGAAAAGTGTAAGGGATACAGCATTGACTAAAACAAGTTCTCTGCCTTCATTCAAATCAATCTGCTGGAAGAGAAAGGTTTAAAACACATAAACAAATGAATGTGCTGCATATTACCACTTGTCTGCACAGTAATTTATTAGGAGGCAACATATAACAGCATATTCTTCAATATAATATTTTTGTGTGTGTTCCCACAAGAGGATCATGACTTGTAGGTTTGAGAATCACTACTCTGGTTTCCACCTTCACTTTATAGATTAGCATAATAGATACTCTGGAGTTTATGACTCATCTAGTTCATATGGTCACGATGTGGTGGAGCCAGGGGTGGCCTTCATGTCAACAGGTTCTAAATCAATGGCTGTTTTTATATTTCTGTCTTGTGGAGTCATTTTTATTTCATCTTACTATCCACACAATCATGAGCTAATAGAACATAGCTAATTCTTTCTCTTTTATTTATTATGAAAGAAAATGTTTTGATTTAGAGAGGCTTACTATCAGCCAAATTTTCATTGTCAGAATTCTACCTTTATATAAATTGATACATGGACAGTTTATTTTTACATAATTGTTCATAGATTATACATTTTTCATCTTTCAAATGTCAACATGTTTAAGATGAATTTTATGACTAAGAACTCTTTATTAAAAAACTAAAACTCTTTATTAAAAAACTAAAACATTATTTAAAAAAAAAAACACATTTCAAAGAAGTCTCTTTTGACCTCCAAGCCTTATTCCTGGTCCCCTCTCTACCTTTCCAGATGTAGCCACTGATCACATACATGAGTTTTATATGAGTTCTCTGGATTATTTTCCATATGTCTATATACCTCTATTATAACTATACCTCTATGGTAACCATAGAAAATACACTGCAATTTTTTAAATATGGTATTGTCCTGAAAGTATCTTTTAGCCACTTGCTTTTTTCTTTTTTTACAGTAGACTATCAATTTATTTTATAAGACATAGATCCACCTTGTTCTTCCTAATTGTTGCATAGTGTTTCATAGTTTGGATGTAACACAGCTTATTTGATTATCCAAACAATTCCCGATTATAAACAATGCTACAATGAATATCTTTGTGGAACTTTTATATACATTGAAGAAATTTTTCAATATGTCAACTGTAAGCCTAACAAGAACAGGGCAGTGACATTTCTAACAAGCAGTCAGTAACTCATCACGGGCTAGCAAGGCAAAAATTGCCCGCCATAAAATGTTAACATTTTGCTTTCATAAATCAGCTTCATGAGAGTAACATGCAATGCTAGGATAGTAGCAAAAACAAAGGAAATTGGCATACTTTAATGAATAAATACAACTTAATCAATCCTGAAATTTTTATCAAAGACTTGCCTACCTGGTGCCAGACTTTCTGTTATAGGTGAGATAAACAATGGTGAACAAGACACAGATTCTTCTTTCAAGGAACTCACAATCTTAAGGGCAAGAGAAAGAAATGTAATTAAAGCTTATTTCCGTATGTTGTTTAAGTCTTTTTGTAGGGATATGAGTAGGGTAGTATGAGTGAGGCCTTATTGGAAAACTTCCTAAAAGGGAGGGCATGTCTACTAAATATTTTCAAGGTGTGACTTCTAACTTGAGATCTGAAGGAGGACTTGAAATTGCAGCCAAATGCCGGGGACATTCCAAATGAGAAGGACATTCCAGGCAGAGGAAACCGCATGTAAAAACATGTAGAAGACAGAGCTATACGTAAGTGCGAGTAGAAATAGCTTAGTATTTATGACTGAAGTGTAAATATTAAACTATGATATGAAGTATGAGAGACATACAAACTGTTACAAATGCATGGTTTTTATTTTAGTGCTATAATTTTGATTGCATCAACCAAAATATCTTTTATTCCTTTCATAGTAACCTGCCCATATTTGATGTTAGAATTCAATTCACATAATCCTTAGTCACTTACTCAACATTTAACAAATATCTACTGAGTCATGACTTAATGAAAGATGATATTTGATCTTGGATGTTAAACTCAGATTTCACTCAAGGGGAGAAAGGTATTCCTAATTAAGCATAATATCCATTAACACAGTTTGAAACTGGAAGGTAGCAAGAAGAAAACAGTGAAGATACGAAATCAGGGGCCAAATTAGAAAAGAAAAAATGTTTTTTTCATAAAAAAATTAAAATGTATACTGGTTAACATGGCACATGTTGTTGATATTTCAGAATAAGAATTATTGTTAGAAAGAAAACCTACCTCTAGTCTTATGAACCAAAAATTTTAAGTAGAAAATTTTTTTTGCAATGGAATCTTCACAATTATCCAGTTAATTCTAATGTTTCATGTGGCAAGAAAAATAATAGGTATCAAATTATCTAACTAATTTGAGAATATGTACTTTATTGTATTTTATTGTCTACTTCATCTCTCCCCCCATCCCTTAAGGATATCTTATCATTTTATTTCGTTGTGATTCTTTAATTTGCATTTGGTCAAATAAAATATAAAATAACTCTATCACAATAGCCACCTCAATAATCAAGGTGATAATCAAGATGGAATGTTAAAATATTGTCTCATTTGAAATAAAAGTAATTTAAAATACATGTTAGATACTTTAGATTGTTTTCAGACACCCAAGTGGACGCCTAATTGGAAAGCATGAGGAAAATCCCAGGGAAGCATTATTACCATAGAGAATATTAGGAAAAAATAAAATGGTTTGTGTGGGAATTATCAGGAGAAAAGTTTAATGATTTTGAACTTTGAGTCTCTTGAGTAGTATATTTAAAGTGACAGAGAATATGCCTACAGATGTCAACATGGAATTTATTCGCTCATTCCACAAAATATAAGTGCCTACTTGGTACCTGGCACGGTTCTAGATAATTGTGATTCATCATTGACTAGAACAAAGATGACTGCATCTCAGTCAGATGTTAACAACTTCTTTAGTCATTTACCAAGGAAAATCTAACAAAAGGAAAAACACACAGCCCATAATTTTAAAAGGTTTGTGCAGATGTTTATGTTTCTTATGTGACCAGTTAAGTGGAAGTTGCAAGATTTTTTTTTTTTTGGGTTAGGGGTAGATTTGTGAAATTATTACCAGTGGACATTTTCTAGACACCTTTCTTTTTTAGATTCTCTTGCTATCAAGGGAAAAACCTGGGATCTTGTGCTCAGTAGAAATAGATGACATTTGCCTGATCGACAGCTATGATTTATACTTTATAGCCCAAACATAAATGCATTATATTTTTATTGTAATGTTGTTGATCATACTTTTAAATCTGCTTAGAGTGAGCTAGTAATTTGGTTTTATTCATTTATTTATTTTAAAATTTATACTTCTAACTCATTGCATTTGTGAATTTTTTTTCAACAGAGGTAACTTAGTGTCATGTTAGACTGCAATATCTTACCAAAACTTTCTGAGAGATGTGAGCAGAGATATAACGCTTGACTTGTTACCACCTTCTCCCTCATGGAATTTTCATTAGAGATATCATTTATCTTCAAACTTCATATGATAGAGAAAAAAGAACCAAAGGGAGAAAGTGGATTAGTAGGACACTTAAGGGAAAGAAAGGTGTCAAGATTATTCAGGCATAAAATCAAATTTGAAACACTTGAAAATCCTAAGAGGATAGAAAGGTAGATAAGGGTCTAAGGTTGTATACAGAAAAATATCCATAAAAAGTTTTAAGTAGGGAGAAAAATAATGGCATGGGTGGAGGAAAAAAAACTACTCTAAATTATATGATTTAGTAGGAAAGTAATAGAATATTGCTTTTAGAATATATCTTTAAGAAGTATCACACATGCATGAGTGCACAAATCCCTCTTGTATCAGTCCATTTTCATACTGCTATGAAGAAATAGCTGAGACTGGGTAATTTATAAAGAAAAAAAAGGTTTAATGGACTTGCAGTTCCACATGGCTGGGGATGCCTCGCAATCACAGCAGAAGGTGAAAGAGGAGCAAAGGCACATCTTACATGGCTGCAGGCAAGAAAGTGTGCAGTGGAACCGCCCTTTATAAAACTATTAGATCTTGAAAGACTTAGTAACTGTCACAAGAACAGCATGGGAAAATTCCACCCCACTGAATCAGTTACCTCCCACTGGCTCCCTCCCACAACCTGTGGGGATTATGGGAGCTACAATTCAAGATGAAATTTTGGTAGGGACAGAACCAAACCTAATCACCTATGATGGTGTTGACGGTAATTTGTTTTGGTTTTATTTATTCATTGAATTTAATTTGCTTGCTTCTCTGTCTGTCTGTCTCTCTGTCTTGGCACTATTTTCTTCCTAGTATTATGGTTGGTGTACTGTTATGTTTACCCAGTCCTACCTGTTAGACATTAAGCTATGTCAGGATAAGGGTTGGGAAAGGACATTCTCTGCCTCTGTGGCACTTAGCATGTTACCATATACATATATGCTAACCTTATTCAAAATCCTTTTGTTCAATGAAGAAATTAGTGACTAAATGGATGAATGAATTAACAGACAAATAAGTGAAAAACCAAATGAGTAACATATTAGCTCTTGGAAATAGTGCAATTTAAACTTAAAATGATGGATACAGTATTGCTGGTTAAGTTTCATGGGAAGTGGACTCTGAGACAAAGACCAGAGTTCACTCAAAGCAATATTGAGTTTAAGACCTGTGGGAAAGTGAAGACAGCATGATTGAGCAGAGGGAGGAATTGATCCACAATTCATTTACAACAGAGGACTCATGAGGCTAGGGGCCAGGACTTTATGGCCCTGCACAGACGAGTCATTGGGCAAAGGCTGTCCCAGAAAGGTTGTGACTTTGGAGGAAGACTCAATTGATAACTTAGGGAGAGGCTTAGCAGTGGGGGAGTGCTGGTTCTACAGGTGAGGGTCTAGAGAATCATCACGGCGTCCACTACAAATACCAGAAACAACCGTGGGTACCATTTCTATAGAAGGCAAATCCAGAGCCAGCGAATGGAAGAGAGGACATTTTCAGCTCAAAATAAAGAAATATAGTTAAATAATTCTCATCATTTAAAAAATTATTAGAATGTAAATATTTAAACAGAGCCTAGTCTTTTTTGTTCCATCACATAAGTATTAAGCATCAGATGCCAAAGGAACAGGATAGGATTTAAGATAATTCCCAGCTCAGCGATTGTCATTTTACATTTTTCTTCTTTTTTTTTTCTTTTTTTTTTCTAACTGTAATTCAGACTCAATGAAATTTAAGCAGGGATTTATACTAATATATTTTCTTATTTTTACCATAAAATGAACCCATCAGAATTCCAAGGTGAGCCTGTGAATGGCAGTAATTAGACTCTTGGGATATGTGAGGGCATGTGTGAATAACACTATACATGTCTCCCAAGAGTAGTAAAAATCTAAGGTAGGGATATAGGAGAATTAGAGGAGTAGAGGAAATAAAAGGACATTGAAGAGTGAATGAACTTAGTTCAGCTACAGTTTTTTTGCTGAAGGAAAGCAACTATGTGCTTTCATATGAGGAATGGGAAATAGGAACTGTTAAGCTCCTGCTCATTTCCAGGCCCTGGTCTATATGCTTTATCTGTGTTATCAGTATAATAAGGGCAAAATATTATATTGCACTAACTGGGTATCGGGCACTCTTTTAAGCACTTTATGTGTATTAGCCATTCATGGTAAGTATGTTAATGTTATTCTCATTCTATGAATGAGGAAACTGGGACATAGAGTTTCAATAACTTTTTCAAGGTCACTGAGATAAAAGGTAGCAGTACTGAGATTTGAACCTGTGGCAACATGAAACACTGCTTTTCATCTTATTTAAAAGATGGGTCCTCATTGTTGACTGCAGAATGATGTAAAGCATATTGAATTGAGAAATAACTCCAAAGTGCTGAGATAAGATTGCCAATCAAAATAAAAGTAGCACAAAATGAGATTAAAAATCCTCCTTAACAAGGATTTTCTAAAGCAAGTCTAACACATCTCTATTGATAATAAATCAATCTGTTGTGTTTTCGATTATGCAGCTTGCATTTTGATAGAGCATTTGTATGTGAATGTGTGTGTGTGTGTGTCTGTGTGCATCCAGTGTATCAACTGTGTTGTTCTTTAGGGCTGTGCAGGTGTTTTTAGTGTTCCCTGCTGTCCCCAGCCCCCAGTATAGGTGAACAGTTAAAATGTTAAAATAATGTGGTTTGGGGAGGAAAATTGTGGAGTGGAGTTAGTAAGACAGAGATTTCATTTTAACTTTATCATTCACTAGATGTAAAAATTTGATTAAATTACTAAAACTTTCTAAGCCTTGGTTTTCTTGCTTATTAAATGTAATATACCTACCTTTTTAAAATATGTCATAAAAGAATCAATGAGTTAGCATGCCCGTAGTTCCTGGCATATTACAGAGGCTGAATGCATTCTATGTTGGTTCTCTTTTATCTTCTAGGTCCTATAACTACTCAATCTTTAATTCATGTAAGGCAGCAGATAGATTCCTCCAAAAGGCAATATAATTTAATAATTTAAAGTGTACTGACTCAGCGTATTTCTGTAAGCCCTAACCTACCTTGCTTACTCTGTCTCTTGTCCGTTTTATTGAATATTAGCGATTTCCTTGAAAACTATCAAGAGAAGAAAGAAAGCTTAATATGTTTTTCTTTGGTAGACTTTTTCAGATATATAGAAAATTCGTATCTCTAAAGACTGAAGTGGAAATTCTAAGGTTACAACCGTTAGCTAATGTAAGGCTTGGGTTTTTTTCTATAGATTTATTTATACCATCTTTACCCTCTCCAACCACAATAAATAAAAAATAGTTGAGGCTATGTCTAGCAGGACAGGTAGATATATTTTGTTGGGCAGGTTGATAATGGGCCAGGAAGACCTCACATGGAGGCTCCACTCTTTTATAGTAATTTAGTTATTTTTTGACAGTGATAAGGAAAACTGATGGAGCCACTGCTTTCCTGTTAGTGAGCTATTCTAGGCTACAGATAGTTTATAATTAATCAGTTGACATAAAATGAATGATAACCTTGCTTTTTAACATTTGACTTATAGGGCATATTTCTATCTCATCAAATTACCTATTTTGAATGTTATAATTTTCATTCTGGATCTACATATTAATATTTTTTGTTAACTAGTAATTTATACATACAATCAAAACTCATTTTTTGCAGAAGCCAATTATTCAGTCTAATAATTATCCAGGCTCTTTGGTTCCAATTTTTCCCCTTAACTTGCCCTTTATTGGCCATTCATCAGCAGCTCCATCGCAGAGAACAGAACGGAGGTAGGAAGCTGAGGTGAGTTTCATATAAGATAGTTGGACTTCAGGGTTTGAAAAGGTCAAATAGTAAAAAAGCCAAAAGCAGGGCTCAAGTAAGATTGTGTTTTCAGAGAAGGTTATTTTTTCATTTAATATTGAAAATAATATGCAGTACAGTAGTATCCCCTTTTCCACAGTTTTGCTTTCTGTGGTTTCAGCTACCCACAGTTCAGTACAATAAGATATTTTGGAACGAGAGGCTACATTCACACAACTTTTATTACAGCTTGCTGTTATAATAGTTCTACTTTATTATTATTAATTGTTGTTAATCTCTTACTGTGCCTAATTTGTAAATTAAACTTTATCATAGATAGGTATATATAGGACAAAACATAGTGGATGTAAAGGTTGCTGCTATCTATGGTTTTAAGTATCCACTGGGGGTCTTGGAAAGTATCTCCCATGGATAAGGTCAGACTATTATATTCTTGTTGTTAGTATGTAAAGCCAAATTCATAGATGCAACCACCTGTAAGCTGACAGACTATGTATATTTGTGTGTCTCTGAGAATATATTTTTCAGCACTCACTCTCCTTCATAGAATTCTTTCATCATTGAAGTTACATCATTCTAATATCACTGATTATGGATATGTTATTTGTAAACATAACTCAAATGCACATCTTTGGCAGGGAAGTTGTATCTTATTCATCTCTGCATCTCCGTTGCCTACAACTTGCCCTGTAGTCATTAGAAACAGACTATTGCTGCTGAATAAGTAAATAAATGGGAGATGAATTAATTTTAAGCAACAAAATTAGAGCACAATTTAAATAATTCTTCATATCACATATCAGATGCCATATTTCTGGTCAGTATTCCAAGCTGGAAAATGGACTCTGTGTTATTCAGATGCAAACCTCAATCTTGGAAAATAAGCTACCATAGTTGGGATCCTCCATAGCAGTGCTCTGTATAATTCAACAATGCATGCTAACTGCTAGCAACTACCAAAGCACTGGCTCCAGTTGCACCATCTTGGCATCATCAGGCAGCAGACAAAGAATCCATCAAAAGGCTGGAGACAAGTTTGATATATGCAGCTCACTCCTCATCTTGGAACATCACTGCCAGTCATGTCTTTACAGCTGTGGGGGATTTTGTTGATTTTATAGCACCTACAACATTATTACATAAGCTTTCATAATCTGACTGTCAGAAATATCTCAGGGTGAGTATTGTACCTAGGAAAGATTGGCATCGCATGGCCAGGGACATAGCAATTGATGCATGAGAAGCAATGGTCAGGCCTCCCTTGTGTAGCTTTTTTTTTTTCTTTTCTCTTCTTCTAGGTAATCAGGTATAGGGAAGTATCTGTGCTAGTGTCAGACCCAATTATTAGTGCAGGCCTTTTGTATTGTAATCTAATTCTGTCTTTCCTCCTCCCCAGTAAGGCATTTAAAAGCAAACAAAAGTTTTATGATGAAGAAGACAAAAATAACAAGAAATTTTAGGGTGCTATTAACTATTTTCATAGTTGTATTTCAACTTACTTAAGGATGGACAGGAACACTCCTCTACGCACACACACACACACACACACACACAAATTAATAACCATTTTTGTATATTTATGGAAACTTGATCCTCCATGATCAAATTAGGGCAACATATGAAAATGCAGCTGCTCCTCCATAACATACCTACTGAGAAGCCAGATGATGATCATTCTGATTATTTTGTCCCATGGGAGTGGCTTGAGAGTGGAATGTGGCTCTTCACCATGATGGAGGTTCTGAGCCTTTTCCACATGCCTATGTACCGCTGGATGTAGGGCTGAGGGAGAGAATGGGACAAACACCAGTGCATGCTGGTCTCCCCTTCTTCAGCATCCTTTCCCACCTGCTACTCTGCCTTTCTTGAATCACTGCTTAGTATTGGAATAGCTTTCATGCTAGAACAGCACCTGCACAATAACAAATACTGCCTCATTTCAGTATGATGAATGAAGAGTTTTAATGAAACTGGCCCAAACTGCTCTGGCAAGCTGCCTTATTTTTGTGTTCTAAATGGGAGTGATCCATCAGCCACACGCAGCGTCTCTGTCTCCACATCCCCCCTCCATGCACCTTGCTCATTTTCCTCACCAGGCTCTCAGCTGCTCTGCTCCTCTCACCTCCCTGTTCTCCCAGTCTTCTGAGCCTGACCAGTGGAGTGGCGATCCTCTGCACCCTCCCACTTCATATCACTAATCTCTGCTGATACACTGGGTGAGTGGCTGCATTGCTCGGTGCATATGTCTCCCGACTTCATTCTTCCCCAGCCCAGGATACTGGCACACTAATGTGGTAAAATGTCTGGCGGGTATTAATTGCACTTGCAGGCTGCTCTTTCATTAGAGTTGACTATCTCCCCTGAGCAAGGTTGTAAATCAAACTATGATTCATGACTTTTAAAAAATGGGAAAAGAAAAACAAACACTAAAGGAAAAAAAGTCTTACAAAAATAATAAATGTAAACGAAGAGGAGGGATGACACCTTAATCAAGCTGGCTGGGAGCTGTAAGCAGCTCAGCATTTTGCTAGGGTGGAAATTGAAGATTTGTTAGACGGCTCTTTCTCCTTGTTGTTTGTGTTATCGCTTAAAAAAAAGTAAATGGCACAGAATTTTTTTCTTTCTTTTGGAGAGCTGTTTAAAACAGACCATGTGATGAAAAATACAAGTGCAATCTGCATAGTTGTATGAAGATGATAGTGAGGCAGGGGTTTCATTAACCAGGAGTTTAAATGAAAGGAGGAGAAAAATAAAGAGGAGGAAAAACAACTTTGGAGGCTAAAAGTTTCTCTCTGAGTAGAGTTTTCTTTTTTTTTTCTTGAGTAGAGTTTTTCTACAAAATATCAATTTGTGAGGATCATATGCCTGAAATCCAAATACTCTGAAGCTGTTTTAGACTACCTTTTAACTAATCAATGCTATTATAAGAATATCTGTCTCTCAGAGTTGCTGTAAGGATTATATGACATAGTGAAAATTAAAACACTTTTAGACTCTAAAATCATTATTCGCATGCACACGCACGTATGCGCGTGTTGCACACACACACACACATAAAACTTGGAGACAGATATCCGTCAAAATAATTAGTATTATTCATTTTATTTTAGCAATTAAGCCTGTATTGCTCACCCACTATATGCACAGCAGCCTGAAATATGCTGTAAGTTGTACCTTTGAAATAGAATGAGTTACCATTATTTTTATTGGGCTTGGCTATTTAAAGTGGGAGAGAGGTTCACAGAGGCTAAAGGATAGTCAACAAGTCTCATAGGAATTCAGACATAGATGTGGTTTTATGTGATTGGGAAAGGCTTCATGTAAAAGACTGGACTCAAGCTGGATCTGAAAGATGAAGTGGATTTCCATAAATATCCAACAGAGAATGCCTTTGGGAGATTCAATGAGCAAATCAAATGGGGAAAAGGCTTTGGTGTATTTGGGGAACAGCATGGAGGACAGTCCCTTGAGCAAGAAGATCATGACCTTGTGGAGTAGAAGATGAGACTTGCTGTAATGAATTGCTATATCAAATTTAGGTGAAAGAGTTTTGAAGAAAACTCCGGCCAACACAGGTATTTCAGGTGACACGTCTCTCTGTTTCTATTTTGTTTTTGGTTTGCCTGTTAGAATAACTACACTCAGCTTATTGGGAACACAGAACATGTATTCTTTAGCAGTTTGAGCTCTTTAGCAGTTTTGCCACTATATTTAGGTTCTGGGCAGTGTCAGTGTTATTGTTAGTACTTTGTATTAAGGAAGAATCACTTGGGACTTGGGAGATTGGCCATATTGCCCATCATCCAACCTGCTCTTGACCTTCCATCTTTGTCTTAAGTGCTTTTGAAAGTAGGTGGCCAGGAGACCAGGGAATGGCCAGGGGACCATGGGAAGTCACTATAGCTCAGTAGAGACAATTCAAATTTCTCTCTATTCAGCTGTAGTAACAGAGACCATTGAAATTGGTCTTTACTCAGGTATAGTAACCAAAACAACATGATACTGGTATAAAAACAGACACATAGACCAGTAGAACAGAATAAAGAACCCAGAAGCAAATTCATACATCCAGAGTGAACTCATTTTTGACAAATGTGCCAAGAACATACATTGGGGAAAGGACAGTCTCTTCAGTAAATGGTGCTGGGAAAACTGGATAGCCCTATGCAGAAAAACGAAACCAGAAGCCTGTATCTCACTATATACAAAAACCAAGTCAATGTAGATTAAAGACTTAAATCTAAGATCTCAAAGTATGAAACTATGAAAATAAAACATTAGGAAAACTCTCCAGGATATTGGGCCAGGGAAAAATTTCTTAATATTCCAAAAACACAGACAACCAAAACAAAAATAGGCAAATGGGATCACATGAAGTTAACAATCTTGTGTGTAGCAAAGGAAACAATCAACAGAGTGAACAGACAAGACACAGAATGGGAGAAAATACTTGCAAACTATGCATCTGACAAGGGATTAATAAATAGAATAAATAAGGGGCTCAAGTGACTCTCCAGGAAAAGAATCTAAAAATCCAATTAAAAAATAGACAAAAGATCTGAACAGACTTTCTCAAAAGAAGACATACAAATGGCAAACAGATATATGAAAAGGTGCTTGATATCATTGATCGTCAGGGAAATGCAAATCCATACCACAATGAGACATAATCTTATCCCGGTTAAAATTTGTATTACTCAAAAGACAAACATTAACAAATGCTGTCAATGATGTGAAGAAAAGGGGACCTTTCTGCACGGTGGGTGGGAATGTAAATTAGTGCAGCCACTATGAAGAACAGTTTGGCATTTTCTCAAGAAAAACTTACAATAGAACTACCACAAGATCCAGCAATCTCATGGCTAGGTATATACCCAAAAGAAAGAAAATCAGTGTATCAAAGAGATATCTGGAATCCCGTGTTTATTACAGCAACCAACATAAACCCATGTTTATGCACAACAACCAAGAATTTGAAGCAATCTAAGTATCCATCAACAGATGAATGGATTTTTTAAAATGTAGTACATATACACAAGGGAGTATTATTTAGCCATAAAAAGAATGAGATCCTGTCGTTTGTAAAAACATGGATGGAACTGGAGTTCATTATGTTAAGTGGAATGAGCAAGGCACAGAAAGACAAACTTTATATATTCTCATTTATCTGTGGGAGCTAAAAGTTAAAACAATTAAACTGCTGGAGAAGAAGAGTAGAAGGATGGTTACCGGAGGCTGGGAAGGGTAGTGAAGGTACGGGGGAGTAGGGATGGTTAATGTATACAAAAATATAGTTAGACACAATGACTCATATCTAGTATTCAATAGCATAATGGGGTGACTACAGTCAACAATAATTTATTGTACATTGAAAAATAACAAAGTATAATTTGATTGTTTATAACAAAGAGAAAGGATAAATGCTTGAGATGATAGATACCCCATTTATGCTGATGTGATTATTACACATTGTATGCCTGTATCATCATATCTTATGTCACCATATATGTGCACCTACTATGTACTCACAAAAATTAAAAGTATAAAAATTTTAAAATATGGAGATCCATTTCTACTTGGTTCTAGATGAATTATAGTGTTCTGTGAACCAAGAAACATATATAATTTATAGTCCATTTTGGCTTGCTTGGATAAAGAAAACGTTATCTTAATTCTTAAGAAAACAGGCTGCATAGGATGATACAATTGTTTATGGAGGCAGTAAACTGTCTCAGTCCTTACTTTAAAACAACAGCAGCTACAAAAAACTGGTCTCTACTCAGAAAAGTTATGTGTGGGAAGGGACCACCACTTGAGTTCAGAGGAAGATTTATTGGTTAGGATTGTTATAACCAAGTACCACAAACTGAGTGACTTAAATAACAGAAATGTATAGTCTCAAAACTCTGGAGGCTGCAAGTTCAAAATCAAGGTGTTGGTTGGAGTGGTCCCTTAGAAGTGTGGCTTGTAGATGTATTACTGCAATCTGTCTTCATATTTACATGGTGTTTTCTGTGTGCATGTGTATGTGTCCAAATTTCCCTTTTTTATAAGGACACTAGTCACATTGGCCACCCTACCCCGATATGACCTCATCTTAAATAGCTGCAAAACCCTATTTCCAAATAAAGGCACCTTCAGAGTTGCTGGGAGTTAGAGCTGCAACATATGAATTATGAGGAGAGGAGATACAATTCAACTCACAACAGCAATGATAAACAATAGTGTCCCGTCCTTCCAGTTACCTTGGGAATGATACCGTTTTCTCTGTAAGGTACAGAAATTATAGACCTATTGATTAATCTGATATGTTTTTAGTACTAATTTAAATTTATATTTGGGGGATATGGGAGATTAAAAATATCTCCCAGCAAGCTCCCTTTCTGTTACTGTCCCCCAGCTTGCTGTGACAGGTACCTTACGCTGGAAAGAGATGTACCTTAGTCTTTACCTATAACTGGGGACTGTCATGGCTATTATCTTACCCAATCAGAGCCTCCAACAAACAGAATTTTGTTTGTAGTAGCAGGAGGAAATGGAGGGAAGGAATGAGGAACTGAGGTAAAGGAGAAAAGCGTCCCTTTTTTTCCACAAGTAGGAACATAATGCCAAGGTGCCCTTCCCAACTCCGTTCTGACCCACAGAGACCGCAGCAGCATCTCTGACCACAACTATGTAACACCCAAAACAAGGGAGCACATTCTAAATACTGCGGTGATAATTAGAAAGAAGGCGTGGAATTTTCCAAGACATTAACATTGGCAAAATGGTACTGAGTGTGCTTTGTGTAAAAATAATATTTTCCATCTGTCTATTGAATATTACGGTCAAAACACGTGGCAAACATTTTCATAGTATTCCACCAGGGGGTGCTCCCCCCAATAGAAAGAAGCAAGCTAACTTGAAAATATGACTATTTGAACAGCCCCAAAGAAAACATTTGTTTCTGCCAAAATTATGAAAATAAACATTTTTTTTCTTTTGGGAAACAAACATACTGGCTCATAACATGAGGTTTGTAAAAGAAAACAGCTTCTATAACATATATGTACATATTTTAAACTTGACTGAAGGAAGATAAAACAGTGCATTGACTGATGATAGGTTTGATTATTTAGAAACTAAGAAATAGAGTCCCAGAGAGAGTTCTCAGATCATTTCCAGCTTAAGAACTTTTAGAACGTTAAATGCAAATGAACAGAGAGAAGCCAATTCTCCTGACTCCTGGAAAGCTCTAAAAAACTGCACTCTCATAATACAGACAGGCAAAACCCCTTAGAAACTATATAGGAATTACTATTAAGAAGCAAGTGTTCAAGGATCTGATATGGCCCAGACTCTGTGAAGTGCCAGTTTGATAAGCTTTGTATCTGAGGTCCTCCTCTTGAGAGTTTTTATGCAAATCACTGGAAGCCCTACTTTTAATTTACCAAGAACTAAGTCATATCATGTGAAGCTCAAGGAATTTACTCGAGACTCAAATATTTTAGATGATTTTTCTTTCAAATATACTTAGATTTTACATTATGAACCTTGTTGTTTTTATACAAGTAAACTTTTTCTGTCCGTTGAGGAATAAGATAACATTTTCTGGGCAGAATTACTTAGCTATAGTTCCCCCACAAGCTCCACCAAAGAAGATAATAGAACTTCTTAAGCTTAAACGAATTGCAGGAAAGTTCCTGAAAGTCCAAGGTAGATGTGAAGAGAATCTGATTCTCTTAACCTCACCCAAACCAGCACTTGAATCCCCTTTGTTTCCTGGCTGTCATGTACATACTGGGAAAGGAAAAGGAAGAAGAGACAAGGATGCTGTTACTGCTGAAGTAGCTTTGGGTTTCCTTTGCCCTTTATCACAAAATACATTGAATATTCCCTCCTTTCTCACAGGCCTGTTACATTTAATCCTACTGCTTATTGATATAAGAAAACTAAAACCAGCTCTATGTTTGCAAAAGCCTATTTTACAATTTCTAGAACATTCACAGCAGCCATAATGCCACAGTGAATTGCCTCAAAAGAACAATGCTGATTTCTGTTTGGGGCACATTATTTCAGAAAACAACTCACTAGCAAGATAGCAATTCTACACAGAATCATTTATATCATTAAGCGGAAAATTATAACCCTAAAAAATATTCCACAGTCTGTTTCTTTATTGAATTCTGCTTTCCAAAATCAAGACGAACAAATAGGTATCTGAGAGAATTAGAGTGGTTAGAGTAGGAGGCTTAATTCCATACTGCATGTGCGTGATGCTCTGCTTTTTATAGCTCCTGCTTAAATAAGCTTGAAAATAAAGCCATGGATCGATGGCCTGAGATGTATCATTACTGAGAATGCAACCCTGGGATTAAGTTAACCAGCCATTCTTCCATGCAGTGAACAAAGCTTGTGTTGGGAATCTCAGACATATGTTATGGCCTGGGAATCTCAGACATATGCTATGGCCTGGTATGGCCCTTCCTATTGCTTGCACCCTTATCCCATGGGCTGTACCACCATGGACAGTGGGCTTATACAGAAAGGCACGTTCCAGCTACAGATCAGGGAAGAAGAAAAACTGCACACAGAGAGAAGAAATGAGAGACTCCATTCCAGTAGGAAGACAAATAGAAAGTAATAGTTTTATGTAAAATTTATATAGTTAACTAATGTTAATAACATCAACAATTCTCTTTGAATGACTACTGTGCACCAGGATCCTTTTATACATTATTTTTGACCCTCATGTAACCTGTATAAGTATTCACTCCATTTTTACAGATGATACCTGATGGTCTCAAGTTACATAACTTGTCCTAGGGCTGCATTTAATTTCAACCCAGGCCTCTCTGCCTTCAAATCTCATGTCAAGTATATGTTATGTGGCATCATCATACAATTTTATGTTTTTTTGCAAGAGCAGCATTTCATAGAGTGGCTCAGTCATTTATTTTTTGTGTAACTCTAGGCAAGTTCACTTAACATCTCTTGGTGTTTGATTTCTAATTTGTAAATGGGACAATAATATTACCTAGTGCATAGAGTTATGGTAAGAATTAATGATTAAATGTATACAAAGCACTTGTGAGAGTGCTTAGAACACACTAAGCACTAAATAAAACTTAGCTATTATAGTAATACTATTGTTGAAATTGAACGTTAGTGAAAAGAGCTTTCCAGAGAATACTTCCAAAAGGGGTAATACATCTGAATTATAAGCTTCCCGAGAACAGGGATAATCTTCTACTTTATATGCTTATGTGGTGAGGACAGTACAAAGAACTTAGGAGCACATCATTTAGTCTAAACAGGCATTTAACTAGATAAAGTTAAAAAGAAATTTCAGGGATGCAACTCTGATCTTTCAGGAATTTTGTCAAGTGTGTGCTGAAGTTTATTAAATGTTTTTCTAACACATGGGTTCTTGCCTTTCCTTCTGGCAGGACCTAATATATAGGCCTCTTTTATTCCTAACCTAGGCAAGTGGAAGGAGAAAACATCATGGCAAAATGGCGAGGAATTGTGAGACAGAAGTTTCATGGTCAGCCAATAGAAAAGAGAGAAAAAAGAAAAAAACGTTAGTACTATCATTTATTTATAACATAAGTTTTGAGAAACTTCGCACAATTCACGTGGAGAGAAAAACATGTACCCTCTGACTTATCCATCTTTATTGCCACCCTTGCTCCCTGAACTCTGGTTCTTTGTTTACTCAAAAGGCAGCTGGCTTGACCAGCTTTCCTGATGTTTTCTTTTGAAAATAATAGAAGAAAAGAAAGCAAAAGCCATTCTCCCAAGGCGATATGGGGAAGTGTCCCTTAACTACCTCCTTTCTTCCTTTCTCTCTGATGTTTAAGTGGTGGTGCTCATGACTGGTAATGCTTCAGGAAGTGACCCTGTCCTCAGGCCCTCTCCTCTACCGTAGGCAGCCTGACTCAGAAACTGTTCCCTAATCACCTCATCCTCAGTCACAGCAGAGCTCCCTGGTCACTTCTTTCCAGTACCCACAAATCAACCTTATCCTACAGCAGCCATGGCATTCTAGAAACCTCACACTTCTGCCTATATATGTGCCCTGCAGTATTTTTTTGCTATCCCGTAAGAAGACCACACATAGGCTTATCTCTGAGATGCTCTAAATCTAACTCAATCTGGTCAGGATTCCAGTCCTCCATCCTGACAGGTCTATAGCCCTGCAAGTGTGGATAAAAAACACAGACTGTCAGAACTGAGAGGATGTCTCTGTATCATCTTGTCTCACAGTCTTAAATTTCAGATGAGGAAGCAGATGCCCACATCACTGTTAGTGGATGACCCCCAACAAGAATCCAGGCTTCGAAAAATGATGCACTGTTCTTTCCTTTGTGTCCCATGACAGGACTCCAGGTTAATACTCTCTGATTTGTTTTGATAGCTATGACATGTTGCCGGTCTGACGTATGTCATTTTAAATCTCCAAACAATCGCTGATTTTTCTCTCTCTCCTCAGTTTACCTATGGGTAGACATGGGTGGAAGTTTATGTGGAATTATTTAATAAATTCTAGGAAATTCCTGCTGAGTATATGTCCAGGGAATGGATATATTCTTGGGATTCCCTCCCCATCAACAAAAATCAGTCTTTCTAATTTGTTCTTTACAAGCTTGATATTTGTAACTGCGTGAACTATCATGGAAGTTTACATTTTTGGATGTATAATCAAATAAACAATGGAATAAGATGTTAATACAATATTTTTATTAAATAGTTTTAGAAGTATAAATAATATCACCAGTAAACTTTTAGATTTATTGGGAAACTGTGACTGTAAATTGTGTTCAGGTTCTCCCGATTAAGTAATAGAGAAACCAAGTATTCCTGGGAAGATACTCCCTTACCTCTAAATTTATTGACGATATGGCAATGTATTTGCTATATAATGTACTTATTTAAAATAGAACAATTAAAAACAACTATAGCTTCGAGTGGTGGTTCCACATTTTAGACTGCATGGGAATAATTAGAAAGATGCTGCTAAAACTCAGATTCTGTTCCTTGTTCTACACCTACTAAGTTATCATTACTGGTGGTAGGGCTCTGAAATCTGCATTTTAAACAACCATTGCATTTGATTCTGCTACATTAGGACTGCACTTTGATGAAACTTGGTTCAAGTATTTATTTGCTCAATGGCAAAGGTTTTCAAAGGAAACTAAGTGTACATTCAACCATAGCTACATCAATTAATAACTATTGCAGACTTTTGTTTTAAAAATGCTAAAAATAGTATTTATGTTCTGGCTCGAGAATTCTAAAATTTTTGTGAGTCACAGAGTGGAGATTAAAGGTTGAAGGATTGGGGTTCAGACTATGACCAGATCATCTGGAGCCTTAAATGCTTGCTGTAGTAGGGATGATAACGTTTTAAGACTGGGACATGCAGGTAATGGGAATTGAGAGGTCTACTTCCTCAGCCTATGGTCTGGTGCCCTTGAGGTCTAGCTCTGTAACTGACTAGCATGTTTACCTGCATAATTCCACTCCCATTGTGCTGCTGCATAGATAATTGTGATCATCCTGTTATTGGGGAACTCCAGCAGGGCTAGAGCCTAAATTTATCTTTCTTGTGCCATTCAGTATAAAAATAATACAGTTTCACATATGTCATTTTAAATTTTCTAGAAGCCACATTTTAAATGAAGAAAAAAATGGGTGAAAAGAATTTTATAAGATTTTTAAATTATGTATATAAACTAATAGCATTTCAACATGCAATATACATGAATATTAATGAGATATTTTACATGTTTTTAATAACAACTCATCAAGAGCCAGTGTGTATTTTATACTGACAGCATAACTTTGTTTAGAGTATTGCAAATGCTACATAGCCACATGTGACTAGTAGCTACTATATTAAACAGCAAAGTTCTAAATGATTAAAATTAGTTTTAGTAATTATTTTAGAAACACTGAGCAAACACTGGTACCAAATGTAACTTTGGGCATTAAAAATATATTGCTTGTTAATCACTAATATAGAAAATTTTCCACCAGATTACTGAAGTTATTAGTGCTGGTTCCTAATTGTGCTTCCATCTTATTTACATGAAGTTGCCCAAAATGTATGCTAAAGACAATGGAAGGAAGAAAGGAAAGAAGGAAGGAAGGCCAGCCACTTAATTTAGAATAGTTTTTAAATGTCAAAGTGGTTTCCTTACTTCAGGTGATAACTGCATTAATCAATAAGCCCCTATAGGGCTCAATAGTTCTCATTGAAAATCTTTGGTTCCTTTACTTAGGCAAAACCATCAGAATCCCATGGGAATTGGCTTAAAAAACTCACAGTGGAGTCTGAACAGAGCAGCAAGCATGCCGTTTTCCATGAGAGGGTGCTGAGATAGTAAAAAAAGGACAATTTCTAGAGATCAGATTGCTAGAGAGCTAATCAAAGTTTTCATGAGTTGTGACAATGGGCAATTAATTGCGATGCTTCTCGGCTCATGGGAATAGCAGGGTGTGACAAAAACAGTTTGCTTCAGATATTATAGTTTCCTTTTAGATTTTAATAATAATAATAATAATAATAATAATAAATGTTTATTTCTGCAGAAAAGAGCAAAAACTTAAATATTTTAGAATATTGATCTGGGCACACATGAGCACTACTAATTGAAGAGTCTCCACTGGACTCATCTTAAGGAAATACTGAGGAGTCATTTGAAATCTTCTCTCGGCTGCTGTTGTCCTAACAGAGACAGCATGCCAGGGAGAATAACATGGAGGAAAAAAATACCTTTTATTAGCTCTTTAAGGCGGGAAGGAGTGGGAAATACAATGACTAAATACAGTGTTTAGCCACTCCAGGACTGCTTTAGCTGCCTTTCATTGTTGTTTTACATTCTAGAGAGGAGTGATTTTAATGAAATCAGATTCTAAACCATTAGCTGTCTTACAAATTAAAGCCATCACATTAATTGGACTAATTAGTAGTCCACTGCAGCCTACATAATATAGGTTGTTCCACTTGGGTCCTATAAAAGGTTATCAGCAGAACCCCAACAGAAAGGATACCACAAAACTCTTTTCTTCATTTGGAAAGGTTTTATCAGTAAAGAGATCTCACCTATTTGATGAAAATTTTCTACATTATTCCCATTCCATTCAAATTGTCTTTTAAATTTTAGGACTCTTCAGTGACAATTTCATTTATGAATGAATGGCTTTGTGAAGATTACTGACTAGCCTTGGTACTGCCCTAAACCACTCAAAACAACCATAAAATCAACACTATAAAAAATCCAATGTACTGTTCTCCCATATATGTAGAAAGAAATATGTCTTTCTGATCATGCATAGCTTTAGCACATATTATGTGCCAGACAGAATATGAGGTACCAGAAAGCAAAAATAAAACAAACAGGTACCACATCCCTCAGGGGCCTTACTGTCTATATGGAGACACAGGCATTGAATATAATGCCACAAAAAATACACGTTACAACGTTCAAGAATTCTACGAATCAAGTCATATCAAAGATCGTAAATGAATATTCCAGTAGATAATTGGACAAAGCAAACCAGCTTACCACATGGAAGTGCTGTGATTCATCAATAAACCAAATGAAAATTAAGAAATGAGATAAAATATAATTTTTTGCCTATTAAGTTGGAAATAATTAAATATTCTTAAGACCTATCTATCATGCCTTTCTGGATGCATTGTAATGTTGTACATCTTTTTGCAAGCAATTTGACAATATATATTTTAAAAATAACCATAAACATGGTCACAATCTCGAATAATTTCTGAAATTCTGTTCCAAAGAAATAAGTTCAAATGTGGGGAAGAAAATACAGACATGAAACCATCCAACAATTTTATAATGGTTGGAAATGAGAAATGCTCAAATGTCAAGAATTGATAAAAGGTTGAGTAAATGTAGAAAACAGTAATTATAAGAGCATAAAGCACTAGGTTCAAGCAATACTAATTCAAATCCCAGCTCTGTTTTCCAAAACAATTTCCTTGCCTTTAAAGTGGCAATAATATACCTTCAAAGAAATGTGCCAAGAATTATGAAGTGCTTATGAAAAACATGATATATTTAGAAAGTCATATTATAGAAGAATGTCTCCCCCCCTCCTTCACTGCCCCCTTAACTAGAATCTGTTCTTTCAGGACAGCTCCAAAGACTTGATTTCATTTATACCACAGAACATCAACAGCAGAAAATTTAGGGACCAAAACTTTCTAGAGCCTGGTCTACGTACTTTATTCCTATTTTTGCTTTATTTTGTTTCCTGTAAAGAAAGTATTCCTTAAACTTGTATCAGCTTAACCTATGCAGTACTTTACATACAGAGGAAAAATCTGACTCATGATGAACACCTCCTTTACTCTTTTCCATAAAAAAATAATGCATGAACCTGACATGTGGGTGAGAATTAGCTGAAATCGGAAATATTTGGAAAGTGTTTTCTTCTCTTTGCTCTCATTTGAATAGTGGTCATATATGTACAAAATTCTGGAACAGAACTTAACATTCTACAGGGTCGACTAGTCCATGCCTTCCTTGCTGCACTATTTATTCCAATGTTTTGCTTTCATAACTATACATTAGGATGACTTGCAGAAATTTTATATCAATGCCTCCAACCCTACCCAGTCTTTAGAGATTTTGATTTCACTGGTCTGCAGTAGCATCTAGGCATCACTTTTTTTTTTTTTTTTAAAGTTTCACAAGTGATTATGACTGTAACCACATGAATAAGTTACCTTTGCTCCACAACTCCTGAGACAGAAACAACAAAAGCTTTTTTCATTAGTACATGTAGGAAATACTGAGTGGCTTCTTTTCCCCTTTTGTTTTTAACCAGCAGAGTAAAAGACAGACAGTAATTAGTTTGTCTCTAATATTTCTGCTCATCCAGACAATCTGGACTCAGAAGATTCATGACAGACTTTTTTCCCCCTTTTGAAGTATCATGCATCATTTTTCTATTCCCTGCTCAAAGAGATAAATTTTACAATCTATGACACACTTTTCTCCATTCTTGTCAGATACTTTAGCCTGCAACATTTTCTTTTGTTCTTCTGTCCTCATAGGTATTTTCGGCATTAGCTCATCATTTTCTGGAAGGAATTGAAAATGTTTTGAATTCTAATTCTCTCCCAAAAATAGGATGCTGCCATTAAAAGATGCACACCGTTTCCCAGAAATTATGACAGTTTGTCCACAAGTTCTTTGCTTATTTGTAGATGAAAGATACTTGATGTCTCTAAAATTTTAAAGCATACATTTTCAAAAATTTAGCATACTGATTAAAAAGGCCAGTTATACTTTGCTGGCTCTAGAGTATACTATGCTTCCTTGTACCAAGTAGATTTTAAAGTCTTGATGACTCAACATACTAAAGAGTCATCTTTATTCTCCTAGAGCAGGAAAAATTTCCCCTCATTGAGAAAAGTCATTCAATTAACAATTATTTAGTGAGTGTTACAATGCGATAGGTTCTATTCCAGATACTGGGGATACATCGGAAGGCAAGGCAGAAGAAGGACTTACTTTTAATAGAAATAGAACTTACACTTTAGCAAACAGTTGTTTTGATTAAATTCAGAGAAGTGGGATTAAATAAAAATAATTGACTATAAGCAAGTATAAAAACAGTTTCCAGTAGATGATTAGATATAAAGAGAATATGATAAAATATTTATTAAAGAATGTAGGTCCTGAATCTCAGTTGTTCATAGTACAGTTCTTGCAACTTTTATGAATGTTTGAAAATGTTTATAATAAAATGTTTAAAAAAAGTTCAAAAAAATATGTCTGTCAAAATAAATATTAATATTTTGACTAAATTTAAAGGCAAATTTCAGCCTAGGGAAAACATGTCAAACTAATATAGCAAGGGATTTACTCTCTAAATACACAGTGTGATTACAAATCACTGGGGAAACACTGGCTTTTTATTATAAAAAGGGGACAAAGGGAAAACACAGAAACACAGTAAATGACAAAAGAGCAAACTTAATAATAATAATGAAAAACACACAAATTAAACCATGAAATTTTCTTTAGGCGTTATTAAACATTAAACCTAAAAATTTATTAATGCTTTGATATTGGATGTAATGAAATTCCTTCATGGGTAGGAGGGAAAGTGATAGAGTTTAAATTAGCAACATTTCTGAGAAGCAATTGCGAGATATATATCATGAGCTTTAAGAAACATTCCTGCCTTTGATCTAGTAATACCACTTCTAGAAATGACTTCTAAGAAAATAGTTAAAGATACAATCAAGGTTTTATGTTGGGAGAGCATTTTAAAACTCTTTATAATAGTAAAACAGAAGAAAATGAAATGTCCAATTATAGAAGAGCACTTAAACAACTAATGCAACTGTTAAATAATAAGTATTTATTAGCCATCATTTTGCAGAGACCATTTGAACAAATGTAGAATGCACATGATATAACATTAGGGAAAGATCACTATATAAAATCTTGCCAGTTAAAAAAGAGAAAAATATGTGTATTTCTAGGAAAAAGTGAAAACATGTATTTAAAAACAGCAGTAGTGATTTTCATTGGGTGGTTTTTAATTTTCCCTCTATTATTTTATGCTCTATAAACATTCTCTATGGCTATGTTTCAGAAAGGTAATTTTCAGCAAAACACACACACAAACAATTTACTCAGAAAAGATTATAAAATATTCAGCCTATCTGCTTATTAAATGATCACTGCAAATATGGTAATTTAACAAAGGTACATGAGCATTTAAGAATGTTATTGCTCCAGGCTGGGTGTGGTGGCTCACGCCTGTAATTCCAGCACTTTGGAAGGCCAAGGGGATGGATCACAAGGTCGGGAGTTCAAGACCAACCTGACCAAGATGGTGAAAGCCCATCTCTTAAAAAAAAAAAAAAAAAGGAATGTTATTGCTCCATTTTTTTCTACAATTGAGGACAGTTAGAAAAAGGTGAAGAGTCCTCCACTGTAGCTTCAAACCACTGTGGAAGTCACAGATCTGTAATGCAGAGTCAGTCCACACAAGCTATCAAGCGGTCATGTGAAGAGAAGTCTTCTGTTTGTTGGCACAGAGGAACCATGAGCTACACGAAGGCTCTGACAGCCAACCTCATGCACGTTTCACACATTCCCTCATTTTGCTGGAATTTTAGAGTTACGAATAAAACATTGTGGCTCACACTGTAATCTGCTACATATATTTGCTTGCAAGTTAGGTGTCATGGTCCCCATTTTTTTTAAAGACGAAACTGAATTTCCTAGGGATTAGGTAACTTTCTCATGCCTACCAGTTTATAAATGTCAAAGTTAGGACAAATTTTGGCAGCTACAAGTTTTGTTACTTTTATATTATTGCAGTTTATCTACAAGGTTATTAATTCAATTGGGAAAATTATTTAGGAAACAAATGCATTATTCTTTGGTTTACATTTCTCAGACTACGAATGCTTTAAATTATAAAACTGATTATAATTAAGGCAAAATGTTGAGAAAATAATTATATTACATTATTCTGTAAAATGTGCTTTTATCCATTTGGAAAAACACTGCTAATAGCTGAGAGGAAGTTTCATCACCTTGCCTAATGGTTAGAATGATCTAGTGAGCCAGCGTGGGGTGGAAAAGGCTCTTATTTAAAAAAAGCAAAGAAGGCAGATTCCCATGTTACTGCTCTAGAGATTCTCCTTCAGAAGCTCTGACAGAGATCTGGAATGTGTAGTTTTTACAAATGCCTCAAATGATTCTTATGCTTGGACTGCTTAGGGAAAATATGTTTCTAGGTCAATTGATTTCAAACTGCAGGGGATATATGCGTCTCCTAGCTTAAAAAGGAATTTCTTGTTCAGCAAGTCTAGGGTGTGGCGCAGAAATGAGCATACTGCACATACACTTCAGATAATTCCTATAAGGCTGGTCCATAGATTATTGCTTTTTAAGAAACCTGTTCTATGGTGGGGTGCAGTGGCTCAGGCCTGTAATCCCAGCACTTTAGGAGGCCAAGGCAGGTGGATCATTGGAGGTCAGGAGTTCAAGACCAGTATGGCTAACATGGGTGAAAACCAATCTCTACTAAAAATACCAAAGAATTAGCTGGCCATGGTGGTACATACCTGTAATATCAGCTATTCAGGAGGGTGAGGTATGAGAATTGCTTGAACCTGGGAGACAGAGGTTGCAGTGAATCAAGATTGCACCATTGCACTCCAACCTGGTCAACCGAGTTAGAATCTGTATCAAAAAAAAAAAAAAAACTGCTTTATTATAATTTTTATCAAGTATTTGCTATATATGGTATTGAGGGGAATATAAAACTATAAATGCATCCTTCATGGCTGAAGGGATGTAGGGGAGAGGAAACAAAATAACAACAATGCCACTTATAAAAATGAAAATAAAAATTGGTGGAAATGTAATTCACAAAGCGGAGGCATGAATAGCTAAAAGCGCCAAAAAGGGCATGACCCTTAACGTGGTTAATGAAGAATGACTGTGGTTGATGGGGAAATGAGAGACTTCCAATTTGAAGGGAGCAGGAAGAGGAACCAAAGTAGGAAAAAGCAAGGCAATAGAATGGGATGGAAAATAAAAGCTATATTTGGGGAGGAAGCATGGACCCTCAAGGCGACAGGGCCCCACCTTGAAGGGCTGACCAGGGAGGAGTCACTGATAGGACATAATGAATGGTGCTCACCTGTGATAGATAGCAGTGTATACATTGACCTTTCAAAGGTTTAATGATCTTTTATAATAAGTTAGAGTTGATGTACACAAGATAGACAGATTGTTGAGTATTTATTCACCCCAGCTTTTAGTAGCCTTGGTTGATTGATTATAGTTTTGCCTGCCTTCCCAAATTGCTCCCTTCAACATGATGTACCTAAACCTCTGTGAAAAAAAAAAGGGGAAGCTTCATTCAGTTTGCAAATTTTTTAGAGTATGGATTAAAACTCAGATTTCAGAGCCAGACCCACATAGTTTTCAGAAATACAAATTTAAGATAATTTAAGTTACATAAGACACATCTCATGTACCTTAAAGTTGAACATTAAGGCTATGTGTCAAAACCAAATTTCTCCCCCATCTACACATGCATTTACACAGGCAAGCAAATAGAAATCCATGGGCAATGTTCTAAATCAGTCCTTCTGGGCTACTATGTGAGAAATGTTTACATTAATCTTCTTAGGTCATTATGATACCTTTCTACTTCAGATTATTGCAGGATATTTTGATCTGAGAGAAACTCTTTAAGCCTATATGTGTTTGGAGTTTTTTGTAGATTTTTTCCTGTTTTTTTTTCTCTCTCTCAACTTATTTGCTAAACACTTTTAAGACCATAACCATGAAAGAATATTTACCAGACTGGACCAGTGGTCATTTCACTCTCCAGTGATGGCCAATGTTCCTATTTATGAAGGATATTATGGTTTTATCCTGACCTGTGCTGAGAGGCTAAAAAAATGATTATCTTTATAATGTTCACTGTGTATAATGGCCTTGCTCATATAACCAGATACAGATAATTAGCCATGACTGTATTAATTAATATTTCAAAGAGGTAAGAATTATAGTATGCACATTTGTGGAATTAGAAAGATGCATGTTGATTTTAGCTGAATGGGTCAAATAAGTATGTGTGAAGAAAAGAAACAGTTGAGAGCAAAAAGTACTGCATACACTAAGGAATCATTTCTCATTTGGTAAGCCAAACCCTGGTGTGTGGGTGTGTGTGTGTGTGTGTGTGTGTGCGTGTATAACTTTAGGTAACTGAAGACTTAGCTCTTATATAAGAGTTATCTGGAAATTCATCATTATCTGCTATCATATTGTGATATCTTGCTGAATAATAAATGTAAATGCAGTAGAATTTGTTAGAAATGTATTTAACATAAATATAATACAACAGCTAAATAACAAGAGCCTCATAAATATTACTTGGGTACTAAGAAAAGTGAATCCTGGAGTGAAAGGAGAGGAAGATTTGCTAGGCCAAGTTTTTACCTTTATAATTTCAACCTGTAGAAAGTTGCCATCAGGACTCGCATCTCTAATTCGAATGTTCTGGGAGATTACAAGTATAAATCTCTGCCACAACAAGCAGGAGGGAGGACAAGAGGTCTGCATAACATTCCATTTGGGAAGATAGATGGCTTCAGATTGGAATTGGAATGCTTGAGCGGTCTAAATCAAAACACACATTTTCTTTTGAGTCATAATCAGATAAATGGTAGGTGATGACCACAGGGAGGAAAAAGAAAAGTTGTTCAGAAAATAATGTTTATGAATTTAAAATTTTCAGAAAAGATAATGTGAAATATCTGTTAAAATCTGTCCCTTACTAATTTACCATAAGACATTACTGTCCAGTAGTCAAACCAACGTATGTGAAAATGTTAGGACCTGAAATGCTTTTGTGACTTGTGAAGATGCCATTTGTTGTTCAAACTTGCACTAAAAAAATACTTAAAATAACTAAGCCTCATTGTAGTAGAAGACCAACGACATGTTCATTATAAACTCTATAGGCCCTGTGGGGCTTTTAGGCAATACAAACACAACTGTTTGAAATGCTTTTTTCTGAACCACTGTTTTTGTGTTCATTTACCCAGTACAGATGTTATGGCTCATTAAGAACCAAATGGTTTGTGTAGGTGGCCATGTTTTCATGGTCAAAACAGCTCATGCAGAGATATAAGTATCCATTTCACTGGTGTTCTATCCTAGGAATGATAATAGATAGGAATGTTTGTAGTTTAACTCAGTGCCTACTGAAGAGCTAAAATATGTATATAAGTAGGGGATATGAAGAAAAGACATAGACTCTGATCTTATTTTAAATGAAGAAACAAGTAGAATTTCACTTTGAATGGTATAATTAGAGGAGAAATTTTCTCCAGAAAAATAGTAACCTTAATCCTTAAAACCAGACCATGCCATTATTGAGATAGCTCCAATGCCGTTTCTCAAGTCAGCCTGATAGATATGGCCGGGTTAGCAATTCCCCTAAATCAAGCATCTGGGGCTTCTAACTGGAGACAGTGGTAAAAATTGAAAACCTTTTTACGTGATTCCTGGACAAATGAGAGTTGGAATCTCTATTGCAATCTAACTGAGACCCTTGAACAACTTGGAAGAATGAACCCTGAAAGAAAGCAAAAATGTTAAGAAAAGGCAGGGACCATTTTGGGGATAGTTAGACTCTTCTGGGTAAATCTTAGGATTGATCAAATGCAAGTGTTAATAGGACAGATACATATTTTTCATATGGCACAAAAATATGCATGACGATTTAATGGATCATCAAAATAACACTGGGACACAGATAAACAATGCACTTGCTTGCCATGGTGATCCTATTTATATTGATTGGGATGTCTAAAATGAGATTTTCTGTAGGTGCCCCTTGCATATATTGTTTTTTGTCATTGTTGTTTGTTTAACTAGCATTAACTGGCTGCCTCCACAAACATACATAGCAACTTTACTCTTCACATCCAGATGAAATTAGCTCCTAGGGGTCAGGTATAGTGGCCCACACCTGTGATCCCAACACTTTGAGAGGCCGAGGCTGAGGTGGGAGGATCGCTTGAGTCCAGGAGTTTGAGGCCAGCCTAAACAAGCTAGGAGGACCCCATCGTGGAAAAAAAAAAAAAAAAACTGGTGTAGTGGCACGAGCCTATAGCCCTAGTTACTCAGGAGGCTGAGGCAGGGAGGATCACTTGGGCCCAGAAGTTCTAGGTTACAGTGAACTATGATCATGCCAACAAACTCTAGCCTTGGTGATAGAGCAATACCCGTCTCAAATAAATAAATAAAAGGGAAAAAAGTGTCAACATGCAACATGAATACTTTTAGGGGTGAGCATGGGATGGTTTGGTCATTTTCTGTTAGCTGCCTCACTGGCAGATTCTCTTTTTCACTTTAGGATTTTCTCAAAAACAATGATTGAAAAAGAAAGCACAGGAAATGCAAAGAATACTGCTTTGAGACTTGGTAAGACTTCCTTTTGCATAGACCAGTGGTTAGGAAAAAGATGTTGGAGGTTTTAAACGTGAGTATATTCTGTACCTCCTCTCCCTTTTCTTACTAGCAGTTTGTATCCCACACCTCTTCCTAAGTGCATCTTCTCTTAATGATATTCACCGATGTTTTACTCTTCTAGGTTAGAATATTTCAGTTTATTCATTCTGTAGTTTTGGAACGTTAATACATTTTCCTGCCCTTAACTCAATGTTGAAAATATGGTTTATTTTTTAAAAATTCTTTTAAAGCAACCAGTATTTTATACTTAAGTAGTGCACTTTAGGCATTACTTAATCTATGTGATTTTAATATGGCTGTTTGAGACGGAGAGAGATTAGCACAATAGGCCCAGAACTTTTTCAAGCTTGCTTCCATAAACCAGCAGAAAAGGTAAAGTAAGACAGGTGTATGCTAAGAGCGCATAGTAATTTAGGGGAAGATGTTTCTCCAGCAGCAAATCCAAGCTTTAGATGCTTGACTCCATCAAAATCTGTTGTTATTTGTTCCCTTAGGAATTTATCTCACTGATCCATTTATGATCAGTCACTGGCCCTCACATCATTCTTGTAACATGTGACCTATTTACGGTGCCTACATTCCTAGAATGTGTCATGTTCTTTCTAGTAGAGCCTTCACACATGACTGTTTTTCTGTCTGAAATGCTATTCCCAGCTTCTCTTCATGGGTTTGAAACTGCATTTGCGAAGATAATAGCAGTGAGAGAAATCAAACACAACAGACTCTATATTGCTTCCATCCTCATAGGCTGGCTGGCTTTGCTCCTTCCTAGGCATAAGCTAAGCTAACCATGGGAGGAATTTCATTTACAGTTAACTTGAAAGCAAGGATAATAATAGTTCCTTCCTAAAAGTAAAACCCTCCTTGCTAAGGGACTGAAAACTAATGAAAGGCCATGAGATTAGAATAATTGGAAAGACCAGAATTCTGCTAAGATGTAGGCATAATACTGCTTTGGAGTCAAGTGGCCAAAGGTCACAGATTTATGATTTCCCCAACTGCTCTCACAGATAGCATCACAATTATGGAACCTAAGATTGGCCTTTTGAGATTTTTTTTAGGCTTTTGCATTCTGGCAACCACTGATGCCAACAGGACTCGTGACTCATGAATCAACTGGTCCTGTGGACCCTCATCCAGAGGCAGACTCAGTGTCTGAGGGCCATTTTCCACATACCTATGATTGCATCCCCAACCAGTCAGCAGCACCCATTCCCTGGACCCGTGCTTATCAAACCATCCTTGAGAAACCCTAAGTTCTCAGCCTTTGGGGAGACTGATTTGAGTGATAACTCCAGTTTTCGTACATGGCAAGCCTCATTTTAATGAAATTCTTTCTTTACTGTAGTACCACAATCTCAGTGAACTGATTTTGTCTGTGCAGTGGTCACATGATTACAGGATCTTTTATAATATTCAAATTCCCACTTAATGATTATCTCCTCTAGCCAGGTCTCCCTTTACTCTCTGAGCCAATTACTGTCTCTCCCCATCTGGGCCAATTAGTGTCTCTCCCCGTTATTCTCTATGCTAGCATCCTCTTATTAACTTCATGGCACTCACACACATTTGTTATTATGCATTTGTAAATTTGTTTTGCATTTTTCATTTGTATGTCCCTCCCCTCCCTGCTCCTTGCCTGGAGGATAGTAGCTGCTTGATATACTTTGTTTTGTAAACAAATGAACAAAGAAGCTAATTCCTTAACATGCATCACTCTTTTGCTAATAACTTTAGTTCTGTAGCAGGTAGCCTCAAAAGAATAAAATTAAAATTTTATGCATTGAAAATAGAAATTATTTACTCTTTAGGCATTTGTATGTTATAATAGAAGTAATAATGAGGATGAAGACTCACACTTAGGAGTGTTTACCGTGTGTTAGATGTGCTACATAGTTTATTGTATTGAATTCTCATTAACAACAAAATGAAGAAGAAAGCAGAAGTAAAGCTTTTGAAGCTTAAGCTGCCAAGTCCTGCTTGCACTGCCTTCTTCCAAACCCCAGGAAGGGAGGTTTCTGAGCTGTATGCCTATGGCCATTTTGTATGTGTGCTTTTTTTTAATTTTTATTTTTTAATAAAGAGATACCTTTCCCCAATTACATAATCTTCAGACACTATAAAACACGAATTCATTCCTGGAAATATACTTAGAATCCCTGTTTTGAAGATAAAGAAACTGAAACATTGAATTCAAGTTAACAGGAACTAGGAGCAGATGAATGAATGCTCTGGACCCTGATCATATTCTCTAGAAATTATGATTTTAGCCACTATATTGCATGGAAGTATAAACCAAATATAAAATTCTAAGACCGCAACCAACTGAAAGGACCCCCTTAAGAAGCCAAGAGGATCCCAAAGAAACCTGAAAAACTGGTTCAGGCCACGATGGGAAAGGGGGCAATGCATGTGCCTCACTAGATTCTCCTCCTTTTGGAGTTTGGGCACAAATGACCATTGTTAACATTAAAATAGGGATCATAAGAGACAAAACAGATTCTTTGTAGCAATAAGATACTCAACTCCAACCTAACTCTGGTATAGCATCACATGACAGAAAGCAGGCCCTGAAGGAAATCAAAGTATTTTACCTCAAAATGTATTTTCTTTGACCTATTTTGAAATGACCCTGCAAAGCCATGTCTTTGGGAAACGTGTAGAGTCTCCTTTCCTTAGTAGGTCTTTTCCAGAGGGTCTGACGTCTTTTAAGGTCAGATAAGAGACATTTACCATCTATTATCTCTGAAGACTGTTATTTAGAGGCTTATTCTATGTAACAAGAACCTTGGCTTTCACAGTCCCCATTATTTTAACTCAAGCATTTCTTTATGCTGACTTGAACTCTTTCGGCAAAGCTTAATTCTTTCAACCAATTGCCAATCAGGAAATCTTTGAAGCCACCTATGACGTGGAAGCCCCTTCCCCCATCCCCAGCTTCAAGGTGTTCTGCCATTCTGGCCTGAACCAATATATACATATACATATTGACTTATGTCTTTGCCTGTAACTTGTATCTCTCTAAAATGTATAAAACCAAGCTGTAACCCAGCCACCTGGACACATGTTCTCAGGACCTCTCCCTAGGCTGTGTTATGAGCCATGATCATTCCAATATGAGGCTCAGAATAAACTCGTTTAAATGCTTTACAGAGTTTGGCATTTTTTGTCAACAGTAGATAGCAAAGAGATGCACATTAGTAAAATATAAGGACAATAAAGACATGGCTAATATTTCTACTGATAAGGCTCTTCCTTTAAAAAGAGCTTAGTAATGTGGCAGAATGAACTTTAAACAGTTAGAATCAAGAATTGATGTCCACATATTACATTTGCCCAATACTGGCCTCTATTTCCTGGGATTCCCTTTGACTCACAGTGCTACAGCTTGGCTTTCTTTCATTTAACAGCAAGTCAGCTCCTTGGTTATTTTCCTAAGCTTCCAAAGAGGACAGATAGCTCTGCTTCCTACTGCCTTAAGTCTTCAACTTCTTCAAATTCCCGTACATCTAGGTGATGGCATCCTAGGCAAATGTTGTGTCGTACAACAACCTTTGTGAGTTCACTGTTGGACTGCATGATAGAGAGAAACAAACAAAAATCCTACCCAAACAAACAAAAAACGCATCACATGACCAGCTGCCCTCCAGAATGTTTTACCTTTTCTCCAGCAGTCAAATGGGGATAATACCCATACACATCTACCACACTGGATATTTTCAGATAAAAAGCACAGTAAATATAAAGGCATTTTGGAATTAGAAGAGATATATTAACACAAAAATCATTGTACCACCAGCAAGTGATTGGATGTGCGTTAGAAATATGTGCATCTTTATCAAGATAGTAGATATTGGCTATAGTAAATGGGCTTAGTTGGTTGGACCAGCTGAACTTCTAAAAGGTGATAGTGAGAGTGGAAAATCAGGGTTTTGGTTTACTCAGTTTAGATTAATAGACATACTTATCATATTTATCTCATAAAATTAATGTATTCAAATTAAATAGGTAACCCTAGCAAACTACTTAAAATACTGATGCAGGCCAAAAAAGATAGGCAAGAATCTTGTATAGTTTGGTCACCGTTCATCCTCACTTCTGTAAAGGAGATCCAGAGGCTCATTCATTAATTTTTCCATTCATCCAACAACTATATTTCAGGAGCTAGTGCTATGTGACAGACTTTCTGCCTCGTCCCAGGGACAGAGCAGTGAGCAAAAAGAGCCACATTCCTTCCATCATGAAAAGTGTAGTCCAAGAGGAAAGCAGACATTAATTAAATAATCATACTAATGAATTAATTATTTCAAATGGAGTTAAGTGCTTTCAAAAAGAGGGGAATGTGGTACTGTAAGAATTGATAGCTCAGTGCATAATGTAGAGGTTGGGAAAGATTCCCCTAAGGAAATGAATGATCAATTCAAATGCTAATGAACAAGACTTGGCTAGGGAAAGGAGGTGTGTAGGAAGCATTCTAAGCAGGGGAAACAACCTGGACAACATGGGACATTACAGTCGTACAAAGATGCCTGACATTCTTGCCATCCTGAGAGCCAGAGGGTATGTGGGTTGAAGAGAGAGGCAGAGATGACAGACTGTAAAATACCTCCAAGGCTCTGCCAAAGATTTCAGTCTTTATCATAAGAGAAATGGAAAGTCATTGAATGGTTTAAGGGTGTGTTGGTGGTAGGATGAAGGAGTAATCACTTGGTTTGTGATTTTAAATATCTTCTGATTTAGTGGACAAAATGAATTAGATTGAGCCCAGTAGACAAAAGGAGACCAAAAAGAAGACTGTTGTAGGCAAGAGATGACAGTAGCTTAGACTAAGGTATTGGCAGGTCATACAGAAAGAAATTGGCAGACTCCAGGGTTACCTGTGATTTGGTGCTGCATGGAGGGTGTAGATTTCAGGAGAAGGGTTAGGGAAGCTTTCCAGACCTCAAAACACGTGAAGTCCACTGAGGTACTCATATGATACCACTCTACAAAGAGTGAACATTTACTGATGTAGCTGATTTCTTTGCTACCTTGTTTTATAGATTTAATACACAGTAGTGTGCTCTCTCTATGCCAATGTTTGTGATGGTTAAATAAATTTGGTCTTAGCCTACCAACTGCTTAGTTCCATAGGGCCATCATCTTTTAAATAGTCTCATCTATGTTCCGAGGAAGGTGCACAGAATTCTATTTTGTGTGCACAAGATAGCTATCTATTTCTTCTTCTGGTGGAACACTTTATTTTCAGAGCAAGCCTTGTATCTGTTATGCTTTTTACTGAAAAAACTAAGTATGTTCTGATTTTGTAGAAAACTCAGCCACTATTATTGTCTTCAGAAAAGTGCCCAATTTTTGTGGTTTATTTCGCAGAAAGGCATAGCTGGATGTAGGAAATGATTATAGAAGTGTAATGTGCCCACTATCAAATTCCAGTCCCAGACAGAATTCAAGACACCCACAAAGCAACAGGACTTTTTTATCACTACATTTGATAAGGAAGCCAATTCCCATTTAAGTCTACAAATGCAGGTGTTCCTTGCCTGGTTTTGATTATTTCTAGAAACCTAAATAACTGTATTTACTGGGATATTCATGCTTTGCTATGCCTTGCCAGTGATTTGTGTTGACAAGTAAAGATACACAGTTGGCCATTTGTACCAGGTAATTCCTCCTGAATAAAAGTATCTGTTCCTGATATGCAATATGAAGTGACTGTAATAAGTACAAACTAACCATAGGCTACCAATGACAACGAACCAAGTTGTCAAAGACTAGAGTATATTTTATCTTTCCTTGAGAATTACAAATGCTTTTCATGAGAAAAATTATTTTTTATTTACAAACCTGAATTTGTTTGGTGATTTTTGAGGACATCTGTATGTGCCTCACAAAAAAACAGCTGGCATATGCTGAAATAAATGTCACAATACATTATTTTATTGCTGTTTTAGCATACATGACTGCTAAAAAATCATGTTTTTTATTTGACAAAACTAACTTTCTTATTACAAATGGAAGATGCTGTGATTCCAGATATTTGTTAGATTCAGTTCAACAAATACTCAACATTATTTATGTTATTCAGGGAAGGAGATCTAGGAAAGAACTTTAAAAGAAGTTAGGCCTTTGTACTGAAAGAGCTACAGTCTAAATGAGAATCACTTAAGTAGGAGTTAGATGAATATTAAGGATGAACTTCTCTTCTCTGGCCCTGAAATGAAATATTCTCAAAAGTAAGGCTAATTAAAATGATTCAAATTTCTAAGAAGTAAGATTTATTTATGTATATATTAAGGTTTGTGTGTGTGTGTTTTGGGGATATTTTAATATAAATATGCATTTCCAGTGGTGGGAGTTAATTGCAGCTGGTACAAACTCCCATTTTAAAGAATATTATTCAGAGAGCACATGGGCACAGGGAGGGGAGCATCACACACTGGGGCTTGTCGGGGAGTGGGGGCTTAGGGGAGGGATAGCATTAGGAGAAATACCTAATGTAGATAAAGGGGTGATGGATGCAGCAAACCACCATGGAACATGTATACCTGTGTAACAAACCTGCACTTTCTACACATGTCCCTCAGAACTTAAAAAAAAAAAAAAGAATATTATTCAATAACCATTTCTGTGTAACAGTATTATAATATCCAGTATAATTTTCGGTATTTGGCTCTTATTAATATTAGTACATCTATCAGATATAGATATAATAACATCTTTTTAGATTGAATCCTATAGCAAATGCTTTCATAAGTCACTGTATGCTTAGCAGTTATCTTTTATTTTGAAGATTTGTACAATATTGAATATTCCCAGTGAAATTAGATTTTTGCTAAGTGACACTTTGATGATACTCTGGTACCTGCTTGATATGTTTTTATCTGTTGGCATTCCTTTCTTTAAAAAAAGAAAGATATCAGTTTGATCTTGTGTACCTCCCAAACTTTTGGAGTTATAAGGTGGCCAGGTATGATCTTTAAATAAATATTCATTCCTATTAATGGAATTTGTATTAATTTTCTTGCATAGCATACTTTGATGTAATTAGTTACACATGTCAGTACATAAGTGGAATATCCAGTTAGCTTCAAAATTAGAATAAAGTTGGTATCACCAAAATAAATCACCTACTAATGAAAATGTTTCAGTGTTTCAGAGTAGATTATTAGTGAAACACATTTCATCAACATAGTGCCAGTTAATTTTTCTTAAAAGTTACCAAATAGAAAATAAATCTTTAATTTAAGTGAAAAACAAAGGAGCTGAATATTAGCTAGCAAATGCTCTGTTGAATCTGTTTTTTCTTTAGCTAAAAAAAAAAATCCAAGGAGAGAATAGTGATTTTTCACTTTTTATGAGGTTAGAATTTTTTTCTGAGTACTATACAATATTCCCTTCTCTGGGATGCCTTCCACTTGTATTCAAATTAAAAATAATGTTAATAATAAATTATTAACATTGGCTGTGATAAGAAAATTACATGATTATCTTTGCCTTGGAGCAATTTATAAATCCATGAAGTAGATTGTCTTGTCAACAGAATAAAAATCATCGGTTAATGTCTTGTCATCACACTTAAGAGACAGAATATACTTTCTAATTCTAAACATGCTTGAAAATCTCAGTGAAACCAAATAAAATAGTAGCACCAATTGGCCATTGAATAGAATTATATGATAAATAAGTTTGTAGCTGGAAATAAGCTTATTGCTGCAAACATCCCAAACAATGTATTTTGGACATTTTAATTTTAACTTTAAATATTAATTTTTGTTGTTGTTTTCCTCCATAAGACTCAAAATGAAGTAGCTTAGGTGTTTTAGTTCATGTTTCACTTTTTTTAAGTTATTATTTTTCACTTAACCCAATTCTGATTATTCCTTTTTCCTTCTCTTAATAGTCACTTCTCTTTGGTCAGATTCTGGCACACAGTTACATGCATAGTGCCAAAGGAACCATTTTTGGCACTTACAATAAATATTTCCTGTATTTATCTATTCCTTTTTTAAGATTTAAAAAAAAATATTTTTAACAACTTTGGTCTTGCAAGGGCAGAAAGGTGTGATGCTTTTTCTCACCCATCATTAAGTGGGTTAATGTTCCACATCTAACACTCCCATAAACTGAACACAAGTTAACAAGAGAAAAGCACAATTAATTTATTAATCAAAATTTTATGTAACACTAGAGCCTTCAGAAATGAAGACCCAAAATTCCAGGAAAAACTGTTCTACATTTATGCTTAGATTCTATGAAGAATGGACAGCTGTGCAGAAATATGATTAGATAAAAGGGTGTATCTAAGGGTAGTAAACTAAGAGTGGGAACTCAGCTAGGCTTGTCTGGTCAGATTCTTTCTGGCTTCTCTGTCACACTTCTTCTTTCTGGGTGTGAGGTACTACCCCCCTGAAATGAGGGTCTTCAAGGGAGAAGGGAGAGAATGATCTTTCTAGGTTTTATGCTATGCTTTGGGGAAGAGGAGTTCTAACTTCTGTAATATGCCTTGGAGAAAAGAAATACTGATTTCTATGTTTCATTTCCAAGGAGAGAGAGAGGTGGGAGACAGGCCTGGAGAAGATCAGAAAGTCCTCACTTCTGAGGTCTTCCAATCTCGTTCAGTTTAAAATACTCAGTATGCCAAAGCATCATACTTTGGATTAGCAGGTTCTAATCCCTGACAGTTGTCCAATATGTTCTATTGTATATACTGCAAACAAACAAACAAAATCCTGACAGACTTAGATGAAAAGTCTGATGTAGAAGAAAGGTATGAAGGAAAGATAAAACTAAGAAAGAGGTTATGCAAACAGAAAAATAAAATAAAATCTGAGTGTGATGAAACATTATTAAATGAGAAACTATTTTAAGCCAGAAAGAATATTAGTCTACCTATTAGAAACCTATGTTAGGGTGTTTTAATATAAATTAAAATTGTTAATACTATGAAGCTTACAATACCTGCTTTTGAGTTTTTTAAAAAAATTATTTAATACTAATGAGAATAAACTTCATACAGCAAGAAAGACATAGGTAGGGAGGTATTCAGAAAATAAATAAGAGAAACATTATTTCCCCTCTATTGCGACTTCTTTATCCTTTCGTTTATGTGTAAACTACTCCCAAATCTTTGGGGAGTAGCATCATCTCAGACACAAAGGATATGCCCAGACCCTGCATCAAGGGATGTGGCCCAAGTCCCAGCAGAGAATTTCTCTTCCCACACAGTATCCCTAAGCCAGCCAACATCTGCGTGATATATGATTTTACTCTTCAGCCTTCTTCTGCTTCTCAAACACCTTGTCAGTGATCTTGAACTCAGTGTCTCTATAGTTCATCACCAACTATTGTACATTTTTAACAAAATCTGAACTCAGAACTTAGTATCTTCTAAATTGATCTGCCAGAAAGTAGTTATGTTTAGTTGATAATTTTCTCCTCTGTCTATTCAAAACGAAACTGGTTGACACATTTTAATGCATTTATGGAAAGGATAAAATACTTGCAGATACTAAAGGAAACTCATTACCAGGCAACCATCCTAGAACACCAAACCCATGGATTCTTGATCATTAATTTAAATTACCTAAACTTTCCAATATTAATAAAACTTTATTAGCATCATCCATTATTTGTTCTTGTCCTTTATAATTTGTTTTACATTAAGAAATAGGCATATTAATATTGATATGGTTTGGCTGTTTCTCCACTCAAATCTCATTCTGAATTGTAGCTCCCATAATTCCCACATATAGTGGGAGGAACCTGGGGAGAGATAATTGAATCATGGAGAGGTTTCCCCCATAATGTTCTCTTGGTAGTCAGTAAGTCTCAAGAGATCTGATGGCTTGAAAAGAAATTTCCCCTTTTGCTTGGCCCTCATTCTCTCTTGCCTGCCACTATGTAAGATGTGCCTTTCACCATGTTGTGAGCCACATGGAACTGTGAGTCCATGAAACCTCTTTTTCTTTAGAAATTACTTAGTCTCAGGTATGTCTTTATCAGCAGTGTGAAAATGGACTAATACAAATATTAACCTTATGAACAAGCCCATTTTGCAAAACAGGCCTATTGTTATGCATTTCCTGAAGCAGTTACATTCAACATTCACCAGTTACGTGAGCATGTATACACTTTGGACTTCAAGAGATCAGGCTAAGTTGCTAATGTGGGCAAGTCATATAGTCAGCTCATAAAGTCTTAATTAAGCAAGCATTGTGATTTTTAGAATTCTAGTATACTAAAATCGACAGCATCCTTTAGGAACTTTTGAAATACTCAGCTGAATCTTAGCACCTCATTTAGCAACCATTGACTTAGGCCAGTGATTTGGATGGATAGTGTTTGGATTCAATTACTTTGATATAAGGAAAAAAATAGAAGTAAGGTTAATTTTTATATTACATAAGTTGGGATGCTTTTTGTAATTTAGAAAAAGGGATGGGAACAACCTATGATCAACTCCATTTGGTAGATTTTCAGATACCTTGGCTTTCACATAGTAAACCATAATTTTGTCTCTGGAATCATCTCTGTAATGGTCTCATCATTCATAGCACCCACAACATCCTTCTAAAAGAAGATCCCTGGAGTGAAACACTGTCATGGTTTTCATAAAATCCTGTCCAGTAATAGCAGAATAAGTAAGGAACTTATGAATATAACAAACTGTTGGGTGTGAATTGAACTGAATTATTTACAGGGGTACTGGAAAATACTTGGTTGTAAGATCAAACAGACCAAGTTCTAGTTTCAGTTCCTCTCCTTCCTAGTTACATGCTGAGAAAATTACTGGCCTTCTCTGGCCCTTAGGGTATCTTTTTTCTGTACAATTGGGTTAATTAGACCTCAGGAATATTGGTTAAGGATTAATATAACGGCAGACGGTCTCAGTAATATCACAGGCACCCAAAATCACAGCATTTGAGGTTAGCAGTGTAAGCAGTAAGGGGAGATATTTTAAATTTTATCACAACATTTTTTGGTAGTGGAAAAAACAAAAACAAAAACAAACCTCATATTCAGCTGTGTACTCAGAGATTTGGTGAGATAAAACAGAAAGTATGCTAATCATTTACGCAGTTGAGAACTTGGGGATCATGTACTGTTGGAAGCAAATTACAGGTTAGTATTGCAAATAACCATCTTGATAAATAGAATGTGGGGCTGAAATCAATAAAATAGGATTCAATAAAAACAAATATAAACTGCACAAACAGTTGTTCCATGGGGATGGAGATATAAGCTGTAATGAAAGATAAATTGACAATAAGTCAACAATATGATGGTGCCATATAAAATCCCAGACACTGCTTTGGGGTATACTAATAGGGAAAACATGGATAAAATGAGAGGTAATTATTTTGTTCTACAATCACACGTTAGGCCTCAATTGGATAACTGTGTTTAGTATTTGTTCCTCAGTTGAAAAAGAATCATAGATAAGTTTAAATCAGTTCAGAAGAGAGCAACAAAAATGATAAAAGTCCTGGAAAATGAGATCTATAAGGAAACATTAAGGGAACTAGGCATGCTCAGACAGAAGGAAAGATAACAGAGAAGCAGAGTAACTGTTTACATCGAGGAAAGAAATACTACAAATGAGAGAAGGGATCATGATTCCCACTAGATACCTGGAGCTGAGTGGATTGGGCTTGGACTACAATAGATACAGCTTAGTTTAAATATTAAAGACAACTTTGTGAATAAAGAGTAGTTTAACATGGAAATCAGTTACCTTTGGTGATTATGAAACCTAGTTAATAAATCATTTTGAAGTGTCAAACTTGGAAGTATTATTGTGTAGTTTTTATATAGTGGCAAGGAGATGACTCAGCTCATACCCAACCCTGTTTATACTAATCACAGCTCTACCAGTATGTCTATTTTATGCCTCCCCTGACGTAATTATAGATATAATCATAATCAATCTGCTTTTTTAGAAAGGGGTTCTTTATTATTTAAATATGTTATTTTTTTTAGATGTTTTGTCATGATTTGTGTGGTAGTATGTCTTTTTGCCTTTAATATTATTCCATTTTTTTATTCTTCATATTCTTATTAGATTCTGATATACTTCTTTTTGCCATCATAAGTGATTTAAAGCTATAATGATACTATGTGACATGAATACACTTTCTAACTCAAAAACTGTATGACAATGCTTGCTTGTATTTTATAACTTCTTGGTTTGGCAGGTTCAGTAAACTAAGGTAGATAAAGTATTCATTAGGGGCAGACAGTGGACTTCCAAAGGCAAGACAATCGATCCTTTTGTATTCGTCTTAATTATACGTATGACTGCCATAGAACTAAATAAGCATAGCCATTTATTATGTGAACTTAGACACTGTTTTAGCAAGCTGAATTCAGTCACTTTTTTTTTCATAAAATTAGGATAATACCAGAACTAATAAGAATAAATGAGACTATGCAGAGTTCCTGGTATAGAGTAGGTATTTAATAAGCAAATCTTCCCTCTGTCCTCCTTAAACTGTATCTTAAATGGCACTTCTCTGCACAAACTCAGTAGTAGCCCTCTGTACCCTAAATAAATTTCAGTCTCAATGGAGCTGCATTCAAAGCCTCCAGCTGTATTCTTCCTTTCCAGTCTTAGTTCAATTGCTTCTTGGTTGAATAGGTGTTGAATTGCCAGCAGATGGGACCATATGTGAAACAGTAAAAACCTAAAACTATCCAGAGAGCAGGTTATCAAACAATGGCCAACAGGAAAACAGGGAGTTATGTATACAGATGGCACAGGGGATGCTTAGACACAAGATTCAGGGGTTATTCATAAATCTTTATTTTTTTCAATCCTAATGTTTATACACATTAACTTAAAGATATTGACTTCAGTATTCCACCTAGCTTTTTCAATGAACACCACAAACAGTAACAATGAAACGTTAATTTCAGATTGTAAGTTTTATAAGATTTTAGTACTAATGTCACTGATAGGTAAAATTGGTGTTTTAACTTTATCTCGCAACTCAAGTCTCATTTTCCAGCAGATGTTAGCTGACTGCCTCAGTGGCTCTGTTTCTCATGCTTAAAAGGACCATTTCCTACTCTCACTATGACCACTAAGAAAGGTATCCTGACCTGAACACTCTGATAACACAGTATGGGGCCAGTCCTACTCACCTCAAAGGGTAGATTGAAACACCTAGAAATCAGTTAAGTTATTTGAGAATTGGATTACGTCTTTAAAACAGGAAAAGCATATTTAGGGGAGATAAGACAAGTGGGAGGGGAGACAAGGAAGGGGAATAATTGGAAAAATAGATCCCTTTCTGCCTGGACAAATGACAATAACCTATTTGCTGATCATTCTGCTTCCACTTTACCCAACTGTATTCGATCCTTAGCAAAACATCCAGAGTTATTAGTCTGTCCTTCTGTAGCCCTAAATATTTCACTTCTCTGTAAACAATTCCAAATTCCTTACTATCGTCTAAAATGTCTTTATCATTTGGATCCTATACATTCAAATTTGTTTAAAACCACTCCCCTCATTGCTGCCAAAATTCAGCACATGTTGCCTAAACCTCAATTCCTCAAACACACCAAGCTCTTCCCAGAGACAATGTAGTTTTTATATTTTTATCTGGAATGCTTTCTGCTGGCCTTTGCATGCTATCTCCTTTTTATCATTTTAGACTCAGATTAGACATTACTTTCTGAAAGTATCCTTTTTTTTTTTTTCTTAACCTTTTTCTTCAGGTATGTTTTTTCTCTTAATCTCTAACACAGCATAAAAATGTCTACCTTCATAGTACTCCTTTTAATTAAGTTAAATATTTATTGATTGGTTTATCTCTTTATCATCTGCCTCTTCAACCAGTTTGTAAACTGTGTAAGAACGAGGTGTAAGTTTTCAGTTGCACTATTACATTCTAAGTGTCATGTATAGTACCTGGCTATAGATGGAAACATAAAATATATGTCTAGATGACTGAATGAATCTCTGAAATTCTTATATCCTCACATGCAAGCCCTCGGTCTCTATTCTATGTGGTATGCCTGAACTAGTATTAATCGGCTATTAAGGCTTTTACTTTTTTTTGACACTGGGCTTTGTCATGTTTTATTTCATTAGTCTTTCTCTAATACAGTTGGCTCAAATTAAGAGTAAGAAACAAACTCGTTGTCTCATCTTGTTTTAAAAATCCTTCACCCACTAATTAAGTACCTATTTCTTCACTGTAGGACTTTCAACTTATTTGTGAAGTGGAAGTGACTCACATGACCTAGATTCAATAAATAATTCAAATTATCCATTTTAAAAAAAATTATACAAGTTACCGGTTGCATCACTTTTCCAGGTTTTTTTTCTGATGGCTCATCATTTACAAATGTACGGTAACCATAAGAGATGCAATTTGTTCTGCAGTAAGAAGAAATTCTCACTAGAAACCCTCAAATTCTGCTGAAGGTTATAAAACCATTTCATAGCAGTGCTAATAATGAACTGATGCTGTGGAAGCTTCTGGTCCTTATTACTTGAAAAGGCTTATAAAACTTAAAAGGAAAAAAGATATTTGCAAATAATTTATCCGTTTGTTTTCTTATCATTTTTCAGTTCAGACATAAACACTTCTTATTCTTATATTATTCAGTCTAAATAGAAATCTGCAGTATAAACAAGCAAAAAACAAGACCAGCAAGATGCTCAGATAATTCTTGGTATAGGAGGTGGTATGGTATGGGTAGTAGTAAATAAAAGCATATTTTACTCATTATATATAGGATCTGAGAACTAAAATGTGTTAATGAGTATTTGTTAAATAAATAAAATATCGTATATATGACTTATGTAAGTTCTAAATAAAGGTGTGTAGCAGAAATTTTACTAGCACTTTGTAATATTTGAATATTTCTTTTGATTATGATTTTTTAAGGTGTGAAATTTGGTATTAATCTTATGAAACATAATCATGGATTTTGCTGGAATTTTTATATATTAAGAGTTTAGTTTGTTTTTAGATCCAGCCTAAATTCCTCTAGGCCTTGAGGCACATTCATTTATTTTAGAGATTTTTATCTTCTTATAAAGCGTAAAAAGTATTTTTATTGATCCCCTGTGATGTCATATTCCTTATTCAATATGAAAGAGTAAATACTATTTTTGTGATTGAAATATGACATTACTTATACAAAAAAAGCATGATTCTACTCTGTAATTTACTTCTGACATCAAAACCTGGAATGTTAAACCAGTACTTTTGTTTGAACATGATAAGAACTTACTGGAGTTTTAAACTCTAGTCAGTCTGTATATATAATTGTGCATTTTCTTAGCCCTGGATTGTGGTAAGCATTTGATAGAATATACAACATGTAATTCAGGACATTGTATAGTGGTGATTTGTTCACCAAACAATTATGGTAATATGAATATTGGTATATATTTGCATGTACAATTTTTTCTACATATTTCACATACATACAAAAAAGTTGGCTTAAGTATTCTCTCGATTTTAGAAATGAAGAAATAGAGGAAAAAGAATTGCTAAGAACTTCTCTCAAATCGTGTAGCAACATAGTCAAAGAGATTAAACTAGATTTTTTTTGTTCATATTTAAACCATTGTCTCTTATCTGGCATGAAGACAGTTCAATGCCTTGTATCTTTTATTTAAAAATGTGTAATTATGTATAAACTATGCTGCTATGAGAATTATAGAATTGGTAACTTGGCTAAAATGTATAATATTTAATATTTTATACTCTTCTCATCATAGTTTGCAGTAGAACTAGGACTATAATTTCTAGGATTGAGGCTAACTTGAGTATGAGAGAACACAGGTACATTTGTAGTTAAATAGTAAACCTACTTTATTCAAATGTAAAATAAAATAGAAAAAAGTAAAGCCAATTTATTAAAAAATGAGTGAGTCTCTATAAACCAACTAATTGAATACAAGAGTCATCACTTGTTTAAAACTGCTAGAAATAGATGTATTTCCTTCACTCTCTTTAGATTCATTGGATTCAGGGATGAAAAATTTAAGCTAAAATAGGATTTGCATGAGAAATCACCAGAAATGAAGAGATAATAATGGCCAGTCACCACTGTCAATAATAATTATTCATATTTATTATTTCTGCAGCACTATGTATTAGCAAAGTGCTTTATAAACAGTTACAACTCCTTTTGTCTATAAGAGACCTTAGAAGTCCTCAATTCCCTCCTCAGTGTATGAAGCATGAGTGGTCACAGTGCTGGGCAGGTGTCAGTAACAGACAGAACACTTAAGTCCAGAAATGGTTTGGCCGAGTCCTCACCTAAATCTTATTTTGAATTGTAATCCCCATAATCCCCAGGTGTCTAGGGAGAGAACTGATGGGAGGTGATTGGATTACGGGGGCAGTTTCCCCATGCTGTTCTTGTGTAGTGAGTGAATTCTCAGGAGATCTGATTGTTTTATCAGGGACTCCTACCCCTTCCCTCCTCATTCTTCTTTCTCCTGCAGCAGCCATGTGAGAAGGTCCAAGCTTGCTTCCCCTTTGCCTTCTGCCATGATCGTAAGTTTCCTGAGGCCCTCCCAGCCATGTGGAAATGTGAGTTAATTTAACCTCTTTCCTTTATAAATTACCCAGTCTCAGGTAGTATTTTTATAGCAGTGTGAGAACAAACTGATACAAGTCCCAATGAGAATGTCAGGACTTTTCATCTATTGCCAAAAAAAAAAAAAAAAAAAAAAAGTGCATTACAGAACTGGGAAGAAAATAAAAAGCCCTAGTAAACATCATTAAGGCAATGATCCCTGGTGGTGGTGATTAAGAAAGCAAAGAAGAATAAGAAGAGGAGGAACCAGAAAAACAAAAAGTGAGATTTTTCTTTTTTTAATAAAAGCATGGAAGCCAGACAGTTACAGAATAAAACAGTTCAGGTGAGAACAAATATCCTATCAAAGGTATGTACCTAATAAAAAAATAGAATCAAGTAGCAACACCCTCCCACAAAAAAAGCTGGAAAATATATTTGTACAATAAGCCAGATGATACACAATGCTTTCAAAAAGATATTCTTCTGGCTAGGTACGGCAGCTCATGCCTGTAATCTTAGCACTTTGGAAGGCTGAAGCAAAAGGATCCCTTGAGATCAGGAGTTCAAGACCAGCCTGAGCAACATAGGGAGACTGTGTTTCTACAAAAAAGAAAAAAAAAATTTTTTAATTAGCTGGGCATAATGGTGTGCACCGGTAGTTCCAGCCATCCAGGAGACTGAGGTGGGTGGATCACTTGAGCCTGGGAGGTTAAGGCTGCAGTGAGCTATGACTGCAACACTGTACTCCAGGCTGGGCAACAGAGTGAGACACCATCTCTAAAAAAAAAGAAAAGAAAAGAAAAGAAAACAAAACAAAAAGAAATCCTTCCAAAGATGGCTAAAAAGTTTTTACTTATTTGTGTGCAAGTTGTCAGTCATTCATTAGGAAGCACAGGAGAATCTTTAAAAAAATAATGAGGAACCTATATCTTTCTCTTGTCTAAGGAAATCAGCTAGCATTGTCTTCCTAAACAATTACTAAGGTATGTTACAATAAGTTACAATAAAATGTGTTAAAATTTCACATGTGTATTATTCCATTCTCACACTGCTGAAAAAATACCCATGTCTGGGTGATTTATAAAGAAAAGAGGTTTAATTGACTCGCAGTCCCGCATGGCTGGGGAGGCGTCAGGAAACATAATCATGGAGGAAGGTGAAGGGGAAGAGAGGCACCTTCTCCACAGGGCAGAAGGAGAAAAGCTGAGTAAAGGGGAAAAAGCCCCTTATAAAACCATCAGATCTTGTGAGAACTCAGTTACTATCATGAGAACCACATGAGGTAACCACCCTCATGATTCAATTACCTCCCATCAGGTCCCTCCAATGACACAGAGGGATTATGGAAACTACAATTCAAGATGAGATTTGGATGGGGACACAACCAAATCATTATCAATGGTATATTTGAATTTTTCTTTCCTCAGTAGGATTTATGTTTTAAAAAACTTCCTACTGTCATATAAATAAATAAGAGTATAAAATTATATGAAATTAACTGCTTTCACCATGAACAGATGAAACAGGATCATCTTGGTGAAGTGAACTGGACCATCAAGAACAACTGGGTTTCAGTTCTGCTTGGGGCACTTCTTAGTTTTATGACCATCAATAAGAAAACACTTTTGAGTCTGTTTTCCCATCTTTAGAACAGATGACCTCTAAAATTCTTTCTGCTCTGATATGTCTTTCTTCTCTTATACTCATCTAAGCTAGTTATTAACCTGCTTTTGTCTTCAGGTATAAAAAAATCTGCATGTTTGCCTCTTCAGTTTAAATTCCATACATTCTACATAACAAGTAAATATTATAAGTACACATGAACTCGAACTTATAAAATTCCAAACACTTCATGTGTAACTCAAGTTTTGCTTAAAGTGGTATGTGAAATAATTTGAAACAGGACATGACATAGCATGGTATCACATAGCACTGAGGCACATGGTGAGAAAGCTATTCTCTTTTCACATCTCTTCAACCATTTGATTACACCAAGAGGAGTCTTGGTGCTAATGAGGCTTTAACACCTTTATAAACACTTGGTAAATTTCTCTTTAAAAAGAAAAAAAATAATAAGCAATTTCAGTACAGGACTAAGGCTCAGAGGTTTCAACAGAATCCAAGCAAATGATAATACTATTATTTTGTTTTTACAGTTTTTTTCCTATTTATTTATAATAAGAGATACTTATTTTTTATATATAACAGTAATGTAATTTTACAATTATGGTAAATATGTTAAAAAGTATGTATTTAAAGGAAAATATTAGTCGAGACAGTGTGTGAATATTGCAAAAATGTGAAAAACATTATTAAATTTGAGAAAAACTGGGCTACACGCAATGCTCCTCAAAATGGCCTGTTGTGTCACCTCCTGCCAAACACGCTGGATATTTTGAAATTCTGCTTTGTAAGTTTAATGAGCACATTCTTTCAGAATCTGAAGTGTTTTAACTCAGTTTGGTTGTAAAGTCATTGATTCAGTGTTAAATAAGCTAAGTTTTTCAGAGCCCATGTAACTTGTAATCTTGTTCTGATGACAACCATTTACATTCTGAAATCTATAACTATATTTCAAACTGTGACAGCTTTATACCACACAATTTTGGCACAACTGTCTCTTCCTTATAATTTCAAAAGCCTTCACAGCCTAGAAAGTTGATGTCTGTAAATTGCTTTATAATCAGTGGGCTCTGCCAGACATGGAGGAATTATGTAAATTAATACACCCATAGCAAATACACTTTCAAAGGCTTAGGTATTTTTACTTATAATAGTCAACTATTTTTGGTAATTGATTCGTTTTAAACATATATTATTTATTACATTTAAATAATACATTGTCAACCTTTTTTTAATTTTAAACTTTTTATTGAAAATGACTATGGCCAAAGTAAAATTGAATAAGACTATATTTATCCAAGTATTCTTTAGTATGCATATTTCAAAATGTAATGTTGTGCACATAAATACATATAATTTTTGCTTGTCAATTAAAAAAACAAATCTCAAAAAATTTTAAAGACTGATGCTGAGAATATAGGAATGACAAAAATATAACCCTGCCTTCGTAAGTGTTTACAGTGTCGTGAAGGAACACAGATAAGTAAGAGGTAAGAAAAAATTTGATAGGTGCTTAGAAGCACATAATGGTGATATCCAAATTTGTCCATTAATGACAAGGCTCTGAAATACTTTTCATATACTTAGTTTTCATGCTAGGTCAGACTGTGAAGCTTGTAAAAACATAATGATCTGAATACCCCAAGGCAAATAAAACTTTCCCAGAGAAGTCTGATGTAAGCTGAATGGATATTCAGTGACGCTTATCCTCGACAATATGGGATGGGAAAGGAGACCATAAGATACTGAAAACCTTACTGCTTTATTTTTATCTTCTTTCAACCACTTTAGAGCTTCTAACATGTTTCCATATGTTATTTCATTTCATCCCTGTAATGACCCGATGAAAGAGATATCACTCCATTTCTCGTTTTTCAAATGAAGTTTAGTAAAGTTAAGTAAATTGGCCAATGTGACATACATAGAAACTGACAATAGCTGGACTTTAACGTTTTCACTCTTCTGATGCTGATTCTCTTGGTTTGAAATGTCAGGACTAAATAAAGATTCATTTATTTTTTAAATGAAGAAACTTACATCTCAAAAAGATGAATGATATATCTAAATTCACATCCCTGCATTTTAGAAAAAAAATCTGTATTTAGATAAGAAACATTGGGAGGAATTATCTGGCCTGCTAACTCAACTGCATAGAAGCAATGTCTTGGATGGACCACTGGATGTGACTGGCATCAAAAGACCTGGGTTCTGTGTTCTGCCGGATTGCAAGTTATTTGTGGAAGATTGAGCACAATCATTGCTTTTTTATCTGTCTATCTGTCTGTCTATTTATCTATCTATCTATGGAGACAGCGTCTCGCTCTGTTGCCCAGGCTGGCGTGATCTCAGCTCACTGCAACCTCCACCTCCCAGGTTCGAGAGATTTTCATGACTCAGCCTTCTGAGTAGCTGGGATTACAGGCATGCACCACCATGCCCAGCCATTGCTTTTTCTTTTACAGAATATCTGTTAACTTCACTTGCTAGAAGAGGGGACGGGGCACCAGGTGGTGATTGTTAGCTTTTCCTGTAAGACAAGATTGAAAATCTACACTCCAGGAGGGCACAAATAGAGAGATGAATGGTTATAGAGGGTTCTACAACATCTGTTATCCAAAGAGAGACCAGAATCTAGGAATTTAAAAGAACTACTTTCAGAAATTTCTGGAACATTTGTACATCTTTGTGTTTGTCAGTTTAATCATCCACGTCTCTTCTTGGGTAGCTATTGTCAGTAAAATCATTATGTGTAAAAGGGGATAAGTTTGTATTTCAAAAGCAGTAAGGAAATGGAGCTTTCTGTAATTCTTAATGTCCAAGATCAAGGTGGCAGCACGGTTGGTTCCTTCTGAGGACTGCGGGGGAGGATCTGTTCGATGCCTCTCTTCTTTCTTCCTGTGGTTTGCTAACGATCTCTGGTGTGCCTTGGCTTGTAGAACATCACTCTGATCTCTGCCTTCATCTTCACATGGCATTCTCCTTTTGTGTATGTGTGTCTCCAACCTTTCCCGTTTTATAAGGACACTCATCATATAGGATTTGAACCCATTCTAATGACCTCAACTTAATTAATCATATTTACAATGTTACTACTTTCAAATAAGTTTCTATTTTGAGGTACTGGAGGTTAAGAATTCCTTATGGATTTTGAGGGGATTATGACAAATCTAACCATAACATATTCACTTAGCTGAGCAAGTCACTGCACAGATACTTGACAAGTTTCACAGTCAGGTTTCCACCACAGAAATTGAACAAATAGGAGTGTGTGTGTGTGTGTGTGTGTGCGTGCGTGTGTGTGAGTGGAGAGAGAGAGAGAGAGGAGAGACTGATCTGTTGCAAGGAATTTTAATGTGATTGTGAGGGCTAACTAGGTAAGTCCAAAATCCACAGGACAGGCCATTGGAAGGACAATTTGGAAAGACTTTGGCAGGAGCTGATGTCCACCAGGGAGAGTTTTTCTTCCTCAGGGAAGCATCAGTTCTGTTCTTAAGGCCTTTGAACTGATGAGAACAGGCTCACCGAGATCATCCAGGATCATCCCCTTTACATAAAGCCAACTGATTGTAGATGTTAAGCACATCTACAAAATACTTTTACAGCAACACCTGGATTAATGTGCAACTGGATAATTGAGCTCTACAGCCTAGCCAAGTTAACACATAAAACCAACCATCACGTAAATAACAAGGAAGGGGGCAAGGGGTACTTACTGTATTATATCTTAAACCCAAATGAACTGAAGGAAACAATCTTGGATATATTATTAAGTATCGCTGGGCTGACTGGTTCCTGTTTGAGGGGCTAGGTGTGCACAGAGTTCTCCTGCTCGTTTGCCACAGCCCAGCGCCATTGGTGTATTTCCCCTTTCACTGCCACCTTAACCTCCTCTCTTCCAGTGTGCGTCATGAAGCTCCAGCTTCGTACATCCAATTCAATCCTGTGCTTTCTAAAGAAAAAAAAAAAACCCAAAGCAATTTTCACCCCATCACACACTGGTAATCATTTTATTTTTCTGATTATGTTTCCCTCTCTCTTTCAGCCCTTTGGTAAATTACGCAGGACCCTTTTTTCTCATTCTCTCTTTTTCTGTCTCTCTGTGTGTCTATGCTAAGTGCCAGCTGTCATTGCTTGGCAGATAATTACCATTTTACAAACAGTATTTAGGGAAATGACATCAGTTTCTGAATGTAGGGCTGTCATAGCTTATTCACGGGGCTTTCCTCTGTTAACCACCTTCTCTGTGTGCAGGCAGGGTAGAATCAGTGGGGAGTAAGGGGTGGGGACAAGGGAAGACTTCTGCGCTCCAAGCTTTTGGAGAACAATTGCATCCCATTTGTCACTGTTAGTCTGACAACCCTTATTTCACTCCTCCCAAATTCCCCTTGCCATATTCTGTTTTGTGTGGATACATAAATGAATACTTGCATGAGTTCAGTGGACTAGCGCTCCCATTTGCAGTGTTTAATGCAAAGCTGGTTGGTAGAAAGGCAGGAGCTGCTGATTTCTGTCCTGGATGGTAGCATCAGTTGAGCGATGTGGAGCTTGTTCTCTTTTAATGTTCTCAATTGTTCTGTTGAGTGAAAAACTCCTAAAATATTATGAGGTACAAACTACGATAGTTTAACTTTCTTAAAGTAGTTCAATAATCTACCTCCCAGTCATGCTGGTAAAAATCCTGTTAAATGCATAACTTCAATTAGTTACAAGCAGGCTAAGACAATGAGAAACCCATGTACTAACTTAAGTTTGAGAGTAGGCTGGTGTCATGAAAGAGCACTAGAATTCAACTTAGGTAATCTGCATTCTATTCGGAGCCCTTAGTTAAGAAAGATAAGTCATTTGGCCTATCCCGCCCTCGGTTTCTTACCATAAAATAATAATGACAACAACAACACGCTTTCTATGTGTCAGACACTCTTCTAAGTACAGATGCTTCTCAACTTATGATGAAGTTACATCCTGATGTAAGTTCAAAATACTGTAAGTTGCAAGTGCATGTAGTAGACCTAACATACTGAACATCATATCTGAGCCTCACCTACCTTAAATGTACTCAGAACGCTCACATTAGCCTACAGCACGCTGTAGAAGATACGTTGTTTATCCTTGGGATCACATGGCTGGGAGCTGTGGCTCACTGCTGCTGCACAGCATCGCAAGGCAGTATTCTACGGCATATTGGTAGTTTAGGAAAAGATCAAAATTGAAAGTACAGTTTCTACTGAATGCATATCACTTTTGCACCATAACAAAGCTGAAAAATCCTAAGTCAAACCATCATAAGTCAGGCCATCTGTACTTTATTTATGTTAATTAGTTACCCCTATATAATGTTATGAATATATTCTATTATCCATATTTTACAAACCAGGAAGTGAAAACACAGGTAGGTTTACTGGGTTAGATATTCAGACCTTTGGCTACAGTAGGGGATGACTAGTTCAGTGTTTTCAACAAGCAGAGAAATTGATGGGAGTGGTATAAGAGATCTTGCGTATTAGTTGTCTGAGGATACTGTAACATTAAGTAGCATGCCTGTTTCTCCCACCTGGCATCTCTGTGATCCATTCTCGTATTCTTCCCCAAGTGAAGTATCACTAAGAGGGGAAGGCCATAGAATTTAGAAATGCTTACCAGGTTAACTACTGACCTAGGCGGTTCCTGGCCTTTCTGAGACCTAAGGAAAAAGATTCTATGCTGGCAGAAAAATGGGCTGAATAGCTAATGCTTTGTAAAGTTGAATTACAATTTTTATTGAATCAGAGAAGTGATCTGAATGAACAAGTATTGTGAGTTCTAGCTTGTGGCAAGTCATTTGGTGCATTTTTACAGTAGGAAATCATAAGCAGTTTCTGACTCATTAATTGCCAATTTTCCTACAAAGATCTCTTTAGTAAGAACAGTCCCTTAGTATATAAAGCTGCAGTCGTGGTGGCCTGGTTCCTCCTCACTACAGCTGAAGATGCTCTTACCATTTTTGATTCAACTGGAATTCCACATTTGCTTTCATTCCTATAACAGTTATATCCTTTGTTCCCTTCCTCTTTCCCCTTTCTTCACTGTTACTTAAGTGTAGCCAGAATTGCAACAAGGGTAGACGTGTTTCTGTCACTGTAGCTACAACTGAGAATAAGTTTGACATAGAATAAATCTGATACGCTTAGCTTAGGGTTTATGATTTTATAAATATTATGACTTAGTGATGCAATATTAAATCAGATTGTATGTGTAGAACTGCAACCCCAAGGAAGCCTCTGGTTTGGTGGACAAAACACAGACCTGTTAGACCTGGGAGACTTCCTTTTAAATGCTGACTCTGCCAATGCTTGGTCACACAGCATTAAGAAAGTCATGTAATGTTAACTTTCCTCATTCATAAAATGGAGATAATAATACTTTCTCTGAAGTACTGTTATGACAAAAAGAGAAAATATGCCACACATATGTTGAAATTTTGTGAATGGTAACCATTATTGTCAATTATGCTCTTATAAAATTACTTCTATGAGGGACTATAGATCCACAACCCAATAAACAACTTTCTCTCATGGTATTTGTAACTATTTTTTTTTAATTTTAAATTTTCAAAATTAATTTTATATTTATGAGTAAAGGATAAAAACAGAAAATAATTTATACTTGTCTTAGCAACTAAGCTAAATACAATGATTCAGAGTTTGTATTTATTCAACATAAAAATAAGTCACGTTTCACATTCTGGTAGATATTTGGTGAAACAACCACACTAAACATAAACATACACAAACACACATACACACATGCATGCAGGGACACACAGATACACACACACACCCTGTGCTAAAACAAGGCTGTCCTAAATCCTTCCATTTATGGCCTATGTTAATGCAGCGTTTCTCTTTTTTTGATGTAAAGTTTTCATTTAGCATCACCTTTTTTTTTAAATCACATCAACTGAAGAGTGAAGAGGTTGATAAATTTGGAGAGGAGAGCTTTATTTCTTATAAAGGGTTGCAGCCTGCAGGGTGGCCATTCTCACAGGCTGGGAAGCACAGCCTCCAGGCCAAAAGCCAGAAACAGGCACTTTCCTTTTTTCTTTTTCTTTTCCATTTTTTTTTTTAATTTTGTTTTTTTGAGACAGGGTCTTACTCTGTTGCCCAGGCCAGAGTGCAGTGACGTAAGGCTCACTGCACCCTTGACTTCCCAGGCTCAGGTGATTCTCCCACCTCAGCCTCCCATGTTGCAGGAACTACATGCTAATTTTTGTATATTTTGCAAATTTACAAAATATACATGACCAGCTAATTTTTGTGTATTTTGCAAAGACGTGATCTCACCATGTTGCCCAGGCTGTTATCAAACTCCTAGGCTCAAGTAGTCTACCTGCCCAGGTCTTCCAAAGTGCTGGGATTACAGGCGTGAGCCATGGTGCTTAGTCCACTTCCCATTTTTCTATTAGATCACAAAACCAAAGAAAATGGCTCCACAACAAACAAACACTCTTAAATATCTTTTGTTACTTAGAACCTAGGAAGACAGATAGCCCACAAATAGGCTTTTCTAGACTTTTTCCATTAACACATAAACAGGTGTGGGTCTATCAGATTATCTTGTTATATGGAAGTGTTGAAATGTGAGGCAGTTAAAAAAAAAGTGGGGGGGAAATTGGGCATTGAAAAAAAAGCGTTAGCACAGAATACAAACTGCCTTCCCTTACACTCATGCCTCGGGTAGTGAAAGAGACTGCCAGCCTGAGTCTAGTGCGTTAGACATTTATTATCCACTGATTCAAATTTTCTCTTTATAACTTTTCATATTATTAATACATGGCTCAATAACAGAAGGTCACAAGGTGTTTTGGCTAAAAAAATTCTCTCTGACAAAACAAGGCATTCATGTTCTGATGAAATATTTTATTGGGTAGATAGAGTTTTTACACTAATGCTATGACTGCAGGGGGAAAATTAGATATAAAAATAAAATTATTATTTATTTATAGTCCAGCTTGTTCTACAGAAAATATGGAATAAAAACTAAGGTAATTATCCTATTATGCAAACAAAAGCATCAAAAAAGTAAATAATCCAAATTTTATGAAACTAAGCTTTATATATGTCTTTACACATACACATTAATCTATATATCTCTATATACATACATATTTGTATTTTAAACTTAAAATTTTGGGTTTGTATTTCATACACTTAGTTTAGAAGTAATAAAATTAGATAAAGAAGAACTAATGAGGTGATAAATTATCCTCTATGATTTGAAGTAGAACATTTATGTAAAAAGTTGGCATAGATAATGTTACAGTAGGGTGGGGAAATTTTAGGGTGTAAGAACAGTTCATCTTGGCCCGGCATGGTGGCTGACACCTGTAATCCCAGCACTTTGGGAGGCTGAGGCGGATGGATCATTTGAGGTCAGGAGCTCAAGATTAACCTGGCCAACATGGTGAAACCCTGTGTCTACTAAAAAAAAAAATCCAAAAATTTACAAAAATATTAGCCAGGCAGTAGTGGCGTGCACCTGTAATCCTAGCTACTCAGGATGCTGAGCCAAGAGGCAGGGGAATTGCTTGAGCCTGCGACGTGGAGGTTGCAGTGAGCCGAGATGTTGCCACTGCACTCCAGCCTGAGTCACAGAGTGAGACCCTGTCTCAAGACAAAAAAAAGAGTTCATTTTTTTCTTCCTCTTCCTCTCAAGACTCACAGGTATTATGTCCTCACACTCTAGATGCCCACTGCCCAATACAGTAATCACTTGCTACATGTGACTAATGGGCTGCTGAAATGTGGTTAGTCCAGCTGAGATGTACTATAACTGTAATATGCATACCACATTTCTGCATCTTGTATAAAAATGTAACAGCTCATTAATTTTTTTAATTGTATATTAGAATAATATTTAATACGTATTAAGTAAAATATGCTTATGAAAATTAATTTACCTGCTTATTTTTACTTTTTATAAAATGTGGCTAACAGAGTCTTAAAAATTACATATGTCCCTCTCATTCATTGCTTGCATTATGTTCCAATTGGCGAGTATTAGACTAGACATGTAGTTCTAAGCATAGAACTCCATAAAGGGTCATAAGCAAATGATGGCGTTAAAGAGAATTAAAACATTCCTGTTGTGGATTAGGTGTGGGCAAGCTTCTAGCTTGATGGTAGAGTGGAAATAATTTTCCTCACTGTTATCATACAGATCTGATTAGTGAAAACACTTTCACCAGCTCCAGGCCCATAGTGAGACTCGTTGAAGAGGATGAAAGGGAGCGTTGTTCCTTTCCTACTGCGCTGGGCATCTCCACAAAGGTTAAAGGAAAGTGCAGCAAGTAATTCCACCTCCAGTGTCTACTTCCTACGTTAGAAGGTTTTTACTGTGCTGAAATACGATTATGTTTGTGTGTTATTGTAAACTTCTGGCTGCATTTGGGACACAATTGCATTATTTAGTGGAGAGGCAAGATAGTTTATTTCCTGTACTAGATCTGCTGTTGCTTGCTGGGTAGGTCTCTTAACCTCTCTGAGCCTCAACTTCCTCATGTGTTCCAGACTCTAACATTTGATGATTCTGTGAAGCATATCGGGGTAGTTTTGTGCTCATTTGTAAATTACTCTCTGCCTTGTTCAGTGCAAGAAGCTATACCTGAATTTTCCCATCTACCTATTTTCTGCTTGTTGTACATCTTAAAACCACAAAGACAGTGGGAATCTAATTCACTCAGAGCTTTTATGGTCAAGGAAAACATATCTAGTAGTCTCTTATTAGCCCCCAATTCCCACTCTCCAAACTAGGCCTCAACTGGTTGCTATAGCAACGCAAGCCCTGGAAACTTGATATGTCTTCTTTAATACATCTTACTTTGAGAAACCTATAAAAACAATATTTCTATGTGATGCCAGTATCCAATTCATTTTAATTTAAGGCTGATGCCAGTTAGAAAAGAAAGATCCATCAAAATAATATTAAATCTATATATGTATATACACACACACACACACACACACATACACCCCTTTAGGAAAAAAGGCCCTAGATACAGTAAAAATTCAGAAAGGAACAGCTATATTAGAGAAATACCTGCAGAGCTGTCAATCTACAAGTGTCTGGCAGTGGGAAGTTTTCTTGGCAAAGAGAAAAATCGAGAGATTTAAAGATTCTATTGAAATTCACACTGTGAATTGCCATTTCCCACAAAGGCCCCTTAAGCTGAGACGGTGAATGAACACAAGCCTCCCTAACTGGGCCAGCCTTGGCACCACTCTCCATACTCCAGCTGCCTCTCCTGTCAGCCGCTGAGAGTGTGGGATCCTCAAAGGCCTGGGGAGAGGCAGGCAGAAGGTTTGTTCAGGGCATTGTGAACTTCTGGCTGGGCTACAAGCTAAGATGTTCACTCAATCAGATTCCCTCTGTGCTTCAAAAAAATAATAATAAAACAGATTTCAAAATCACTTTAGAATTTAAAATCTAGTATATCATCTTCCATTCGAGTTCTATGCACGCCTGATACTCCCTTCCTTTAATCATCTTTCCCCAGAATTCAAATAACACTGGTGGATTGACCAGCAAGGTTGTTCTTTGTAGCTAATGCCACCTGAGTGTCTTGTTTTTCTCATCCACTCTGTATTTTCAACTCTCTCCTGATTCCCTTCACACACACACCCTTTGAGGTTTCATCTTTTGTTGGCTTTGATATATGTCTTTTCACTTCTGTTTTGTTGTTCACAGTGTATATGAAAGCACTGGATTGAGAACCCAAACAAGAACAGATCCGGGTTCTGTGTCTTGATTTTCTGCATTCTCTATCCATGACCTTGAAAAAGAGTTCTTTTTTTCTTTGTCCCTCTGCTCAAGATTTAGGAAAGATTGGTGCAATATAAGTGATTATATCTGAGATGGTAGTGAAACTGGGCAGGACTAAGTCTTTGCAGAGAGCCTTCTCATTTGGGATTAGAAGACCTGGTTACTATTACTAGCCTCAAACCAAAATGAAGGGCATGCTAGCAGTTGAGATAATATAAGAATGAATGTATAAACTTTGCTACTATGATAGATATTAAATTGAAGGGAGAATTATAAATAATATGTGTAGATAGATTTAGACATATATATATATATATAATTTGTATAGCATTTATGTAAGATTTTACACACATATCATTGTTAATGCTTTGGTAGTTATTATTAAAAGACATTGTTTAAAATATAGTTATACTTTGAAGCCTCTCATCTGCTTGGCCAGAGTTCTTTTATTGAGGCTGAAAACTGGCAAGTATAATAATCCATGGTCCCAGGAAAAGGCAGATATGGCAAGTATCAGGGCTTTGTAGATTCTTAGTCACTTAGTGAGGTACTCCGTGCAAAGCTCTAAGCCAGTCTCCCTTAGCAGCACTCTAGAGCTTCGGAGCAGAAAGACATCCCTGGAGACAGATGCGTCTTACAGGTTATAGATTATGTCAAGATGTGTGTAGCCCACCCAACAGCTGCTGCAGGAATTGCCAGCTACTTCCCTCCACAAGAACAAATTACAAACACTCTAGAGACTTAATTTTTTTTTCTGTCATACTTACTGAAAGGAAGGCAACATCCTGCTCAATATCAATAGTTCTGTGCAAAATCTCTCCCTTTTGAAGTCATTTTGAAAGTACAGAAGTTAAGTTTGTGTGTATAGCAGACCTAATTATTTCCTTTTGCACTGTGATTGTTGAAGCATCTCATTTTTGGAATAGATATGCCTCTAAACAGTTGTCTCTAAAGTGAGTTTGCCAATCCTATATATGAAATATTATTTTTCTCATTATGTATCATTTAAATTAAGTTTAATTCAGCAAACATTTGCTGAGGGCCTATTATATGCCCAGTGCTGTGCTTAATGTATAGGTTTTGGAGATGAATGAGCTGCAGCTGTTGCCTTCAAGAAGCTAGCAATCTAGCTAGTGAATCAGACCTCTCAGAAATTAACTCTGGAAGAATGTGATGCATGCTATAATGGTTGCATGAAAAAAATATAGAAGCAAAAAATAAAGAGTAATTAATTATCCTTGGATGGGTCAGGGAAAGATTCACAGAAATGAGCTGGATCTGGGCTTTGAAAGATGTTGTACGATTTTTTTCAAGAGTGAAGAGTTAGAGGAGTGCAGTCCAGGCAAAAAGACTGCAGATCAGAAGTCAAAAACAAATTGTAGAGAGTGTTCATAAAATAGAAAAATTATAAAAAGGAAAAAAACTTCTGTGTCTGCACTGTATGGTAGAGGATTAGCAGAATAGTGGAAAAGTACTAAGCGGCCATATCTTGAGCATCCTTGCTGCGTCCTGTTAGCTGGCACCAAATGAATTTTTTAAGATGAGAGTTGTCATATTAGATTGTTTTTAGAAACACAACTCTGATGGCATATGGAGAAAGCACCAGATGAGGGAAGAGACTGAAACCAGAGAAACTAATTTGTAGTGATGGTGTGGATCTTAGCTAAAAACAGGAATGATAGTGGGGATGAAGACCGGCGAATGAAAGGCAAGAGCCATTTTAGAAACAGGATGGAGAGGACCTGGTGACTGGTTTTGTGAGTAAAAGAGAGACAGGCAAGGAGCAACTTCTTCAAGATTTCCTGACTAGAATGACTGGGAGGATGACAACTTTTTGACAGAAATTTAAAACACTGGAGGATAGAATAATCAGAGAGAAAAGACACTTATTCTAGCCAAGGATATTTGCAGTTTGAGATGTTTGTGAAACACCCAAGTAAAAAGTCCAGTAAGAAGGTATAGAATTCATGAGAAAAGTCAGGACTAAAGACACACGTTTTTAAATCATCAGCATCAGCATGTAGGTGAGAGTTGCAACTCTGGTAACAAATGGCATTACAAGAATGAACTTCTCATAAGGTAAAAAGCGACAAAGACATCCAGACCTCTGGTGTATACACCACCCTTTAAGGAGCAGGTAGAGGAAGAGGAGGAGGGAATATGATGTAAGACAGTAAGCAAAAATATTAAAAACTCAGAAGAAGTATGATTATTGAAGCCAGTTAAGGAGAGCATATCACAAAACTAGAATGCAAGGGATGCGGAGTTTGTTTTGTATTTTGTTGGATCAGCCTAGATAACCAAAGCAGTGAAAATTCGGGGAGGGGAATGGCTCAGGAGCATCCAAACAAGGCTTCTATTTTTCAATCTACCACTTGTTCTCTGTGGGGTCTTAGAAAATTGCATAACCGTTCTAAGCCTCGGTTTCCTCTTCTGTAAAGAAGAGTTTGTTATGGATATGATTTTTTTTTAATCTACATAAGGCACCAGGAATAGATGGCATACAAAGAAGGCAGTTGACAAATAATAGTTCCCCCTAGTACCAGGGAAACAGCAGAGGTCATGGTGTGAAGCAGGTAAGTCTGAGCATCCTGGTCAGGGAAGTACTGCAGCAAGAATCCTGGGGGGAAACCTAAGCTCTTGGGGTTTCAGGAAAAGGCAGTAAGCTAGAAAGGCTGCTGCTTTTGCTCATAGCTGCAGAGGGTACCTTCTAGTCAGTCTGTTCTCAGAAATTGGGACATTTGTTGACCTTATGAGGCCAGAGTGCATGGTTATGTCAGTACCTGCGAAAGTTTAGGCAGCAGATATGATTGAGACACTAAGTGCTTCGTATTGGGCTAGGTACTAAGGACACAGTGAAGTTAAGGAGTTAAGGCAATGTTCTGCCCTTGAAGAACTTAGGAGCTAGTAAAGATGTGAATACAGAAAACAATTAGGAAATTATACTAGGCCCAGAGGTTAGATATTATAGGGAATTAGGAATGTGGAGTAGTCAAGTGAGAAATAGGAGGTACCTGAAGGCTACCTTATACTTGAAGAAGACAATTTCCAAAAGTTCAGAAGGAAAGGTCTGTGCATTGCCAACTCAGAGACATTAAAATGGAAGACCAAATAGGAGAGTTCTAAAATTCATATTCTATACCTACAATCACACATTCCCAGTGAGGCAGAAAATGAAGGCACCAAAAGAAACCAAAATGGCAGATTTCTCTTTAGAAGGCGCTATTTCCAGTTTACCTGTCAGAACCTTTTTTTATCCTGATATAAGGTCCAGCTGCCTTGAGTTTTCCTCTCTGCAAAGATTCGAAGGCAATGAGCCTTGTGCAGTTCTGCATAAGCCTGAGTGGGTGCACCTAAGGGAGACTAGTGTTTCACAGTGCATTTCACAGCACTTGGGAACAGGAAGAACATTCACATCACATGGGAAGTGGACCCACAGCTGTGCCACTGGGTGCTCAGACCCACTGAGAGCAAAATGCCAGGGAGGCCGCCTTGAATACCTCCTGTGTCAACTCATCTATGAGGTCCTGAAGTCCCTGAGGATAAATTTAGTCCCCATTTTATGACACAAGTATCTGAGAGTCAGATACCCAGGATTTATGAGGCCTATGAGGATTAGCAAATGTAGATACCCCTAGAGTGATAAAAATCAGGTGATGAAGCAAGCAATAGTTAGAATCTTTGCTTCATAACATGCTAATTTTGCTACTTTAGAAAAACATGTCCACGTTTTCAAAGCTCACTTTCTTCATTATGTCTTTTCTTATGTAAAATTCATCATGGGTTTGTGTAAGGGTGAAAAAAAAATATTTGAAGGTGCCTAGCACAGAGCTTGGCATATGGTAGGTGCTTAATAAATATTCATTGACTCTGAATCTGAAATAACGTTTCTAAGATCTTGCTGTGCTGACATTTGCTGTCTGGCTCATGTGTCCATCTAAAATGCCAATGAATCTCAAATTTTAATTTCTAGCCTAGACTTCTCTCTGACATCCAGATTTATATATATCACTGCCTACTTAATATCTCTGTTGGGTTGTCTTCATAAATGCTTCAGACTTAAAATATCAAAACTGAACTTCCGATCTGCCCCCTAAACCTTTTAGTTCCTTATCTGTTGCCATCACGGTTGGTGGCAAGTCTCTCCTTCCAGTTGTCTGCCCCTAATGTCTCAGAATGGCCTGGCTCCTCTCTTCCCCTCACAGCCTACCTGTGAGAGAGCCCACCATATCTTGTGGCTCTCCCTTCAATGTATGTCCAGAATTTGACCACCTCTCTCTACGTTTACTGATAGAATTTTATCAGAGCTACTGTGAACACTAGTCTGTAGTACTGCAAGGTCTTCCTAACGAGGTTGTTGGCTTCCTATACTTATTCTCAGCAGAGCAGCCAGTGATTCAATGAAACCTGTAAGAATATGGATTAATCATTTCAGGTCATAAAGCAAGCTCATAAATGTGTGCTCTTTTTCTGCTTTCTTTTTGTCATTTGGTGAAGATCTTCAATAAGTGAACAGAGAGAAAGATGGAAGCAAAAGTAGTATGGGTGAGATTTGAGAAAAGGGGCAATGTAATTCCAACGGAATGTTGCAGAAATTTAAGAGGCATGAAGGCTAAAAAAGGATCACTGAATTTGGCTACTATGGAGTTATGACATTGAAGAATGCAATCTCAAAGGAGAAGTAAATGTTTACGGGCTATGTGATCAGAAATGGAAAAAAGAACTATTGGTAAATTGTTTAGCTAGTTTGGTGGTGAAGGGCAATGGCAAAAATGTGATAACAGTTCAAACATTCCCTGAATGAACAATCACCAATCTTCATAAAAACTGTGATTATGGATAAATGCCAGGAGGTCAGAACTCTCTAGGCTTTGCGTCCTACCCCATGCACCAGAGGATTTTATCTTTGTTTTATTCTGTTCTTTTTGTGTTTTTATGCCTCGGTGGCTGTCTGCATGCGGTTCAGTCTGTATGTGGTTCAGTCTGTATGTGGTTCAGTACATCCCTCTAATTACCTTGTTCCATTTTATGCAACCTATTTACAAATTGAGTATTGCTTGTTCAAAATGCTTGGGAGCAGAAATATTTCTGATTTCAGATTTTTTTTTTTAATTTTGTAAAGCTGCACTATACATAAACATTCCCTAATCCAAGGATCCAAAATCTAAAATACTCCAGTGAGCATTTCCTTTGAACATGTCAATTCCCAAAAATTTTCTGATTTTAGAGCATTTTAAATTTGAGATTTTAGAATTAGGGATAATTAACCTGTATGAGGTCCACCCACCATGCTTCACTTAATTCCACAGCTCAGCACCTGTAACTAGTCCAGGCACTCAGGACTTCAGCCCTTGCCCAGTGCCTTAGACTCCTGCTAGTGGGATAATTCAGTCAGGTGGGGGATAAAAGTATTATTTATATTTTATCTTTTGAGAAAGTGAAGGCCAAAGAAAGTACCTAGGAAAACCAGACAAAATGAAGATGCAGGAAACAGCAAGTTATTGATAGAAGATGACGGAGGAAGTGGGAGATGGGATCAGAAATCAGGTAGAAAATGTATTTTTCCCAGGTGAGAAATTTAGTTCAGTCTGGCATTTGACCATAAACTGCAGCAGGGAAGGCAGCTCGTGATGACCCCTTGGCTAAATCTCCAGGGTCCCTCCAGCTACTAGACCACTTCTTCAGGACGATACATCTACTGATTTGACTCTTCTCTTTTACTCTCCTTCCTTCCAAATACCTGACTCAAGCTTGCCTGGCTGTACAGTGGCTCAGCTTGTTCTTCTAATTGGAAGCAGGAGGTTACCAAAGTCCCAGGTCCAGCAACACAGATGTCTTTTGTAGTTTGTGTTTGCTATGCCATTAGTGGCAGCTTCAAGCTGAGGCAAAGGCATTCTAGAGTTACTGTTCCTCTCCTAGAATATTTTAAACCTGGGCAGAGGTGAGATTATGATATCGTTTTTCCCTACCCCCAAAACAAAGGCTTCTTTTCACATAAACTGAGCTTCAGACAAAGAAAACTAAACAAAGAACAACAATAACTCCCCTTGGCAGCTACTCCCGGACTATTTTATTGCCAGGCCATTATCTAAAGCCTCCTGTGATTATAAAATAGCTTTCAAGTTGAAATCTTTTTTCATATTTCTCTTCCTTCATTAAGTGATTGTTGCTGCCAATATAATTTTTTGTTCTGGCCACACTTCTACAAAAGACACTTGAGCTTCCTTGTCCTCTCCTCTCAATGAGCACTTCCAGTAAATGCTATAATTAAAATGCAGAAATTAGTCTCGTCAGACATGATCATATTTCAAGATTCAAGTTCAAAGGCATTATGCTTTGAGAATTAGAAAGTGTTTTTCTTACTGTTATGTATTTCTCTATGACATTTTTGTTGAGATGTATAGTTTACATCAAAATATAAGCCTCACCGTATTGTAAGCAACTTTGAACGAGGTTAACATTTTTTTTTGGAACGCCCACAATATTTTATGTATAGTACATTTCTAGTATTGGATCGAATGCTTGTTTCATTCATAGAAAATATCTACTTCTCCTGAAAATTCCTTCAAGCATTGGCTGTCCCATCGATAGTCTAGTGACCCTGGCCATGCAACTACTTTTCCCTGCACTATTGTGCTTCCCTGGATACAGAAGCCTTCCTAACATGGCAAAGGTGCCCCATTTGACTAAGTTCTTTCTTAGCTTACATGCAATTGGACATTTGTTGCTCTCTTTTGAGAGGCAATGCTATTGCCGTGAAACCTCAGTGCAATGTTGAATCAATATAAACTCTGCATTTGCTGAATTTATAGTTCCAGTTGTGTGTTTGTGATAATAAAGACACTCAGCTCTTGGAAATGCTTTAGACTCTTGATTCTGTTCTCATAGTTGTGAGGTGGATGATTACTGGCAAAGACTCGTTTTTCATTTTCTCTGTGAAAATATAATAGAGGAAGGACAACTTTATGGAAGTATGCTATAGAATAAATGCAGGAAATATCAAGGACAATTAAGGTAACAGGATATGTACAAGGTGAGGCAAGATAAAGAGTGGAAGATGAATAGAGATTCTGCAGAAATAGCCACAGAACTCTCAGTTGGGCCAAAATGCTTCATATATGGTGCTTCTGGGTGGTCAAAAAAATGTTTTCTTTCATAAAATTTTCCAAATATCATAAATATTAGAGAAAATATAAGAGGTCTGACAAAGGTATTTCTCACATTTCACAGTTCAGAGCTCTAGTTAAGTTTGTGACCACAACATTAAAACAAAATATTTGTTTAGAAAATTAATGCTTTAAACAAGAGTATTAGGGAAACTTTTATAAATTATTTTTAAAACGGTTTATAAAGATTTTAACATATTCATAAAATGGAAATTCAACTCCTAATTATAAATTAGGCTTCCCTATACAATAAACCAAATTCAAGTGAGATCTGTAATTTGAAAATACTTTAGTAGTCATTAGTTGAATTATTATGACTTCTTCTAGACCAAAACTGCCTTTCATTTTAAGGACATGTCTAATTTAGACATGATCTGATTTTGTTGAGCTTCGTCTCCTGAGGTCAAATTCATGATTCTTTACTTTTTTCCCCATCATCATCAACTTAATTATCAATTAATACTTATCGATGTCACTGATATCCATGTCATTGCTCATTTGTTTACCGAAGCGAACTTGATACAGCTCATCACATTTAAAACTGATTTCAGAGTATGTACAGATATTAAGGGTTTTTAATTGATATTGAGTATTGAATTTTTCTATTTTTTTAAATGTGGTATTAATTGGAAGAGATTTCTTTTGTGGCTTCTCTCTAGCCCTTTGGCATTTAAAAATAAGGTTATTAACTTTTAAAACATTTATGTACATGTGTGTTGTTCAGTTATACAGCATCATAGATAGACAGATACAGATGTATATTTAAGGCTGTTTTTTCCACATATGAAATTTCAATGTGTAATTTTTTTAAAATTGGGTTATATTTACACAATGGTATACTATGCAGCAATGAGAACAATCTACGACTACATGCAATACTATTAATTAATTGTGAAACATAATATTGAGCAAAATAGGCTGGGCGTGGTGGCTCACGCCTGTAATCCCGGCACTTTGGGAGGCTGAGGCGGGTGGATCACAAGGTCAGGAGATCGAGACCATCCTGGCCAACATGGTGAAACTCCATCTCTACTAAAAATACAAAAAAATTAGCTAGGTGTGGTGGTGCATGCCTGTAATCCCAGCTACTCGGGAGGCTGAGGCAGGAGAATCACTTGAACCAGGGAGTCGGAGGTTGCAGTGAGCCAAGAATGAGCCACTGCACTCCAGCCTGGATGACAGAGTGAGACTCTGTCTCAAAAAAGAAAAAAAAAATTGAGCAAAATAAGCCAGCTTCCACTTCTTTTAAGCACATGTAGGAAAAAAATAATATATGCTGCTAGAAGTCAGAGAAGGATAATGACTGTCACAAAACATGAGGCAGATTCTGAGTGAGGTAATGTGCTGTTTCCATATCTGGTGCTGATTCAAATAGATATGTCAAATTTGTGAGAATTCATCAAGTGGTATAATTATGATCTTTGCACTTTTGTATATATTTTGCTTTGAGGAAACCATTTAAAATGTAATTTTAGTGGAAATGTAAAGATTTCTGATCCTGTAGCCTCAGTCAGGTCCCTTAGAACTTTGTTCAGACGCTGCTGGGAATCAGAAAAATAAGAAGTACAATACAGTTTTTAAACGTGTTTTCATGTGTCTGGAGACTTGTTAGAGAAAATAGTTTATACATCTAATAGATGTTGTGAAGCAAAAATAGAAATATATTCCAATTGTCTCTCGCCATCAAACCTTGATTATTTTGACCTCACTCCTCTAAAATGAGGTTATATCCCCTCAAATATGCATCTTTTCTATTAAAATATATTCACTAAGAAAAATGTAATTATCAGATTTAATTACTATTTCCTCATTACTTTTGAAGAATCGAGACAATTCGTTGGTTTGAAAAGAAAAAATACCTTACATAAATATAATTAACATAGTTATATATACATAAGCTTATCATTTACAATCATATTTCATATGCCTATAATCTGTTATATATCAAACTTGGTTTTGACCTAATTCCACCCTTGGTTTGGTATTTGTTTTTAATCCCAAGCATCATAAATCATTCTTTTACATGACCACATTTACTGAGTTCTCTTTACTTAGGGGATAAGGCTGGGTTGGGCAGTTTGAAGACCAAAGTTTTTATTTAGAGATAGAGCAAGGACTACGGAGAAACAACCATACTACCAGCTTCTCATACATATCTCTGTACCAGTGTCCTGTCTCTGAGAGCACCATTGAAGAAAGACCTAGCTAAATTGGTTAAATAAGTGCACTCAAAGAGAGAATATTTGACATTTGCTCCTGGTTGCTAGCCCCCAAAGTTACTTTAAATTTTAAATAGGGCACAGAATATCAAACAGATGATTTTACACAGATTCCTCACTCAGATATGGTAACTTAGGGGATGCTACAGTTGTCATTTATCTCAAAGAGGCTGCTTCCCAATAAGATTTGCTTCGTACCCTAGCTACAAGGCCTTCATTCAAGCCTCTACACGTTTCCACCTATGCTCAAGGGGGATCAAGTAAGAAACCTCTGCAAATAGTCTATAATCCCCACATCTATCTATAATCTCTATATGCAGAAAACCCACATTTAAGATCACTTCAAGGATTAGAATACTTGTGTCTCTTTGGTAGTGCATTCATTGTGTTTATTGGTTGGTTGGTTTTGCATGAAGTAATAATACCAAATTAATATTACCAACAAATTTTAAAAATTATGAATAACTATGTAATTATTATCTTTTAGTTAAATGGAAGTCATTTAGAAGCAATGGAGCCTATATCAGAATCACAGTTCCAGATCCAGACCTGAAATCTTAGAAATACATGAAGATGTCTTATTGAAAAGAAAGTTTCTATTGTTTTCAAATATATTGATATTGATTTTTTTGCTGTTATATTTGTTATTAAAATTTAGCTATTTTCCTAGTAGAAACAAATAAATATCCATAAGACCTATGAAATAATAATACAGTTTCATAAATTGCAAAGGTTTAGGTCTATCTATTGTCTTAAACTTTCAGTTATTCTATGATTTTGTATCTATATCATTTAAACATTTAAAATGTAATTTTAGTAGAAATATAAAGATTTCTGATCCTTTAGCCTAAGTCAGGTCCCTTAGGTGCTATCCAAGTTTCTGACAGGATTTAAGTGCTTTCTTTTATGCAAATGAATTTTCCTCCTATTTGGGTCAACTATGCTATCAGTACCTCAAGTAAAGCAAAAATGAAAAAATCAAAAAAGGAAAAGATGATTATTTATTATTTTATTTCTTCCTTGATAGTTTATTATCTAGGCCAACTTCAGGAGGGAATTAGAAGTAGGTCCAGCCTCCTCGAGGTCTGATTTTTCTGTAATTACACAGCCTTTATCCTTGGTTCTATCTGCAACTCTGAGACTCTCACTTAAGGCTCAGGCAGTCCTCCATGTTTCTTACGTCTCTTGATTTATATAAAACCACTGTGTTGGTGTGAGAAGGTAATAAGAAACATGTCAATTAAAAAAAAAAATTAAAAACTGTAAAAAATACCTTAAGAAACATGGCACCTATTAAAGTGCTACCTCAAAACATCCCCCTGATGAGTATATTAATGTGGTCTTATGATGCCAGTGGTTTAAACAAATAATTTTAAACCAAGTTTTAGGTACCTTAAGAACTAATAGGAAAATATTTATAATGCAGGAAACTTTTCAAGCAACAGAGATCCCATCATGTAGATAGCTGGTTTCTGCCCATGGCTACAGTCAATCCAGGTTATTAAAAGTTTAATCTTAATCCTATTCATCATCATTAACTCCAGCAATTGGCCAATATATTTAAATGAAACAAATTTTGAAGATTTAGGAAGCAATGACAGTTCATGACACCAAGAATAATATTTGCAGTTTAAGAAAATTTGTGTCCATCCAATTTACAGGGAATAAAAATGTCATGAGTCAGATTATTTCATATGAAGTATTTTATGTCATCCTGAACCTGAAGACTTGCAGTGGCTTAATAGAGAAAATAAGTTAAGGTTTATCATTAACAAATGAAAACATTATTTCAGTCTCTTAATGAGTTCTTTGCATAAATTGAGATTTCAATGAGACCCTATCTTTAAGAATATAAAATACAATTTTTAAGTATTCCCCTGTGAAGTGTTTTTGACATATATTCTGATGGGCTGATTGCTAGACTAATGCTTGTGTGGGAAGAATGGCATGTGTTTCCCTGTTTATTTCTCTGAGATTTCCATTTTGACTTTCTCTCTTATGCTCTGGTTAATGGGTTCTTAAAATAAAGTGGTAACCATTTTGCTTTATTACTTTAATTTCTTTAAGAGTGAGTTCTATTCCTTCTCTATTTCCAGTTCAAAGGCAGCACAGAGCCTTAATAAACTTTAAATGTATTTGGGTAGCTAATAAATTTAATGATCTCATCAACTTAAAAAATAGCAAGTAAAAGTAAGTGATCTTGAGAATAATTAACAGAGCAATGATGGGAGAGGAGAGAATAGATGACAGTGACCTTATTTCTGTCAGACTTTTCATGGAGAAAATGTCATCATTATTTTGCCTTTGTTATCTGTAGCTTGAAATGTACTCTCTATATACAGTACATTTTATCTTAGCAGTTGAAAATAATTTATGAATGTAACATTGTCCTCTTTATATCTCAATAAACCAGAAAGAAAATGTTTGAACTGAGAGTTTGCAGAGAGAAAACAGAGTCAAGGATGGGTGCATAGCAGTTTAATGATGGCTAAGGAATAATTAACATGGAAGTAATAGTGCTTTCCTACATGAGATCAATAGTGAACCCAAAGAGACTATTTTGTCTTTCTACAAATGTCTATGGTTTTATTTCAAACTATGTTGATATGATAAATTAGAAAGGATATACATGTCCTTTATTTAATGCATGATTATTCTTAGCACATTTTTATCATGTGAATTCAGTGGTAAAAGCTAAGAGGTGGTGGCTGGGAGTTTCTGCCTCTGAGTGCAAGAGTACTTTATCACTAGCTCTGTTTTGAATTAACTGTTACGTGTTTATAATAAAAAGTTAACCAACTTTTTGTTGATTTCACAATTGTTTTTTAAATTCTTTGCAAATAATCCCCTTAGTCTCTGCCCCTGGGGGAGAATCCTCCTGCTGTGTTTCCCTTGGCCCATCAAGGACAAGGCTGACATTTCTTGAGGTGCCTAGTAATCCAGTGAGAAAGAGGATATTGTCTGTATTTAACAGATGATAACACAGGTAGAAAATGTTAACTGGTACAATATCTTGTAGCTTGTAAGTTGTGAAAGGAAGCAATCTTGATTTCAGACCCCACTTGGAAGTGCCACATTCTGCTGTCTACATAAACATGTAGTGTACTCACTGGATTATGGCATATTCAGCCAAGGTTAGCCTTATTTTCCATTTTCCTTTAAATTGATCGTTTTCAAGTTATGTGCATATTTCAAAGGTAAATTACAAATTGTAGTACATTAATACAGGTTTATACATTTCATTTAACTGATTTTCTCATTTTTATTTTTTTTTACATCATTTAATGAGATTTCTTATGGACTTGTGTTTTCTGTCACCAACTCATTAGTATAGTAAATTGAGTACAGTATACACTACATCAAGCTCATATAAGCAAGCCCTTTGGTCAGATGAGGTCAAATTGGTCTTAAAGTTTGAAACTACCCCAACAAATACTTCAGTGATACCAACAAGTAGTCATTTTATTGGGCAAATATTTGCCATTAACTTATAAAAGTTGTCAACTTGTCTTCTGAATCAGGCTTTAGGGCACACATAGAGGGAGGAAAATGGTTTGTCTGAGCTTCTGGGATATAGTAATTTCACAGGTGTATTCACCTATAGTCTTGAGTCTTTTCATCACTTGCACAGCTGTTACTGCAATTAGAGGGGCTGTTGCTGAGTAGGTTTTCTGACAGTCTCAGTTTAGTGAGGCAAAATCTGGTACTGGAACAATGATCTCAAATTCATGTATAGTAAAGGAAATGCAGGAGTTTAAGAATTCTCCTTTTTCATTATAAACTTGGTTTCTGTCAAATTGTATCTGTGCTACCATGTACCAGTTTATATCATTTCAGCTGCTGTTTCATGGTCTCATTATCATCATCATCAATGCCGTTAATACCCTTTCTATATGCTTTAAATTCTGTTTTGTATTTCAGGAGATATTTTAAGATATCTTGAAAATCTAAAGTAAAAAAAAAATACTCTGAATAAAAGATTTAAGTCCCTTGTTTAATTGGTTTTGTGGGTACTTAGGTGGTTTTAAAAAAACTTAGAAAATGCCATTGAAATGAATATTAATTTATGCAGTTAGCATTTATTGAGCACTTCCCATGAACCAATAATATATTAGGTCTTATGTACAGAGCCAAAGTTAGAATCTTTGCATGGAGATCACAGGTCGTGAGGTAGAGTGAGACCAGTACACAGATATTAAATATGGCATGGTAAGTGCTCTTACAGGACTAAGCAGCAGAAAGGTTTCTGGATACTAAGACCATGAATTCAAAATGTCTTGGATTATCTATTGATGTTATAACCGTGAGAGAAGAAAAAAATGATTCCCATTTGTCCAGTTGGTATGGTCTTATGGTTTTCTTGCTACAAAGGACAGAGTATAGGGTCCTTTAGCCTTACCTATAACCAAGTCTAAGGCCTAGGTCAGCAGTGAATCTTCTCCTGTATCACTCTCAGAATTTCTACTGATGCATTTAATAGCATCTGCATTCAGTTGTCTAGAAAGTGAAGCCTGGGAGTGAGGAGTATAAAACTACAGTAGAATTGTAACAGCAATATTGACAGAAGAGAGAGAAGGCAATGAAACCATCTAGTGGTCTGCCAACTCCAGAGTTTATGGAAAAGCAAACACTGCCCATCACTACTTTCTACACTCATGTTTCTTTCCTTCTCACATTAAGAGTAGATAAGACCATTGGCTTTAGCAACTTATTATTTGAGAAAAAGAGACTCTTTCTCTTCCATATGTATAATACTAGGATGACTCTTCTTTTTTTTTTTTCTTATATGATAGTTGCTTTTTGCCTTTAGATGGTACTTAAAGTCATCTTTACCTGAGGAATAGACACTATGCAAGGCTTGCAGCCAAGGGGCTGGGACCATTAAAAATAGAAATTACTGTTGCTTCACTAAGCTTGCTTGCTTGCTTGGTTGCTTGCTTGCTTGCTTGCTTGCTTTTTCTTCTTTCTTTCTTTCTTTTTCTTTCCTTTCTTTCTTTCTTTCTTTTCTTTCTTTCTCCCTTCCTTCCTTCCTTCCTTCCTTCCTTCCTTCCTTCCTTCCTTCTTTCTTTCTTCTTTCTTCTTTCTTTCTTTCTTCTTTCTTTCTTTTTCCTTTTCTGAGACAGAGTCTTGCTGTGTTGCACAGGCTGGAGTGCAGTGCACTATCTCAGCTCACTGCACCTTCCACCTCCCAAGTTAAAGTGATTCTCCTGTTTTAGCCTCTGGAATAGCTGGAATTACAGGCATGCGTCACCATGCCCAGCTAATTTTTGTACTTTTAGTAGAGATGGGATTTCACCATGTTGGTCAGGCTGGTCTCCAACTCCTGACCTGAAGGGATCTGCCCACCTCAGCTTCCCAAAGTGCTGGAATTACAGGTGTGAGCCACCACACCCGGCCCCCCTAAGCACTTTTTATTGCTGACAGTGTTGCTTCTCCTTTCAAATTTTGCCCCATCAGCAAGACTTGTCCCGGGATTGTTCATGGTGAAGACAATTTGTATGGCACACTTCTACTCCAATATTGACACTTTGGCAAAGAAGCCATCTAAAAGCATTTTAGCAACTAGAATTCTAGTTAATTTTAAATATCTAATTTTTTTTTATGCTTTGGATATCCCAAAGTTGGTTTTTGACTATTTTCTGTTTTTTTTAAGCCTATATAACCCACTTATATTTTTCCATACTTTATGAGCATCTTTTCCTTCTATTTCTTTACCACTGCTATAATACAAAAGGTAAGAAAAATGAGATTTCATCATGGTCCTTGATGCCAAACATAATCAGTTTCCAAAATGATCCAGATGTTCTAATGATGTTCCACTGTCCATTTTCACTTTGATTATAAGCATAGATCAGATTTTATGCCTTGAACCTATGTTTCACTACCTTACTTTAACTTAAATTTCTTGACATTTCATTATATGAAGTATTATTTTTTTTGTCACCACAGTTCCATTTCACAGTATTGGGATTCTAAACAACTAGCAGAACGGAGATATATCACCATGAAAGTAGGCCATAAATAGGTTTGTGTTCATGGTGGGCTATTATAAAAAGCAATTGTGTAGATATATGGCCAATATTGCTATAGTCATAGTGTAGGCAGGCCTCCTAATCTTCAATTTGAAATGATTTTTTTCTTTCCTTACTCCTAAGACTGCTGATATCAGTCTCATATAATATCTTTTTTCATAATATGGAACATCGATTTTCTTATATTTTTAATTGAATGCTGAGTCACCATCATTTTGCAGCAGGTGATAGGTATACCACCTAGAAGATTTGCATGTTATGTGTCTGGGGGATATAGCTCTTTGGCCGTGCAGCTGTTACAGAGAATATAGGCATTCCTAAGACACCATTAGAGAATGTCTTGTGAACTAACCATGGGTATCAGAGTTTAGAAACCACACAGTGACTCCAGAAATACAGGTCACTTCAGAGCATGATATGAATGTATTGCAAAGTGACATGAATTTCCTTCTTTTTTTTTTTTTAGCCACTACTGAATATTGATTTCTTTTCCCTGAAGCTCTTTTACCTATATCCTCCGATTTTCCCACAGCTTCTAACAACCTCCAGTGTTAAAGTAGGGGAGAAAGTACATTGGTATTTATGTTTTTGGAAGAATGTGCCTATGTTATTATATATAAATATAGAGACTTTTAATATTCATACTAGTACACACAGAGACATTTACATATTATTTGCTACAGCCTCTGCTGAACACTCTAGCTTGCTTTAAAACCTAACTGATGTAGCTCAATGTGACTTATCATGTGACAAGAATCTCAGCAGGTTGTTGAGAAATATTTGTCTAAAATGTTTTCCTTCTAGAGGGCCTGAGGTACTATGCTTTTTGGCTATTCCATCTGATGCCATTCTTTCAAATTATCCCAGTGGTATCCATTGGGTCAATGTAGGCAAATGGATGAGTGCTGGAAAATAATTATAATTTTACCATGTTCTTCTAACTGTGTACGCCCTCAGGCCAAGTGGTAAAATACCACCTCCGCCAGCCCTGACATCCATCATTGTAATGAGCTACAAAATCAATCTGTAATTGACAAAAGCATTTTTAATCAAAGTATGAGGCATATAGAGTCTCCAGATACTGCTTTTTTGTCTTACGTCAGTATTTACTTTATAGCAGGATGGGAAATATCTGATTTTGTTCAAGAGCATGAGCTATTACTGCAAAGGAACAAAGATATGCTTTTCAGAAATTCCTCCCACCCACCTCCCCTTCTACCCCCGCAAACATAAGACAGCATTATCCCTGAGTTCTGTCACAAAACATCATGTTGAGAAGATCATGATTTCCTATTTTAGAGGAAAGAAAGGCTTGTTTTTATGAATGATTCTGCCAGTGCTTTCTGCCAATTGCCTCTCTACAATAAATTACTACTCTTTGACTTGAACTACCACCATACACGGAGAAACTGTAATCCAAAAGGCTACTTTTTTTGATCCCTACCTCCCAGTTACTTGGATTTGTTTTTAGGAGTTTGCAGGCATCACAAAAGATTCCTTTTAGTAGTACTGTTTTCCCTTGGTCAGGTTAAACTCCCCAAAGCATAATGATATTTGGACATTTTAGATAAGTACCCATGAAAAGTTTTAATATGTTTCCAAGTGGCAGTAATTATAGCCAAAGGCAACATATTTATGGGTGCATGCAATGATTTTCTGGGCATGAGTTCTTATGTTTTTATGGGATGTGTTCCAGATATTTAGTATCAACTCTTCAGTTTGGGAACCACATTAGTATCATCTGTTGGAAAGCAAAATTCTTGGATACTGAACCATGCCCAGAATCTCCTGGATACTTTGGCCTTGCTGTTTATATATGCAAGAGAAGCTACCTCACTATCTGGCACAGAGATCAGTGTGTTTTCAAGGAAAATTATCCAGAGGTTGCAAGAATAGCTGCACCAAAGTTTGTATAATCTGATGTTCTCATGTATGGATGTTATAGTTAATTGTGTGTGTGTGTGTGTGTGTGTGTGTGCGTGTGTGTGTTTGATAAGTCTGAGCTGGCAATTTAAAATCTAACAAATCTTATCTAAATGGTTTTAACATTCCTGGAAACTTAAATTAACTATTTAGATATTTCTTCTTTTTTTTTTTCTACTTTTGTTTTAGGTTCGGGGGTACATGTGCAGGTTTGTACATGAGTAAATTGTACGTCACTGAGGCTTGGTATATGAATGATCCCATCACTCAGGTAGTGAAGATACTACCTGATAGGTAGCCTTTCAACCCACAGGCCTCTCCCATAACCCTCCTGCTTCAAGTAGTCCCCAGTGTCTATATGGTACCTATACACCATGGAATACTATGCAGCCATAAAAAAGAACAAATTTGTGTCATTTAACACAATATGGATGCAGCTGGAGGCCATTATCCTAAGCAAACTAACACAATGACAGAAACCTAAATATTTTCTGTTCTCACTTATAAGTGGGAATTAAACATTGAACATACTGATTTTTTTTAGAATATGTTACCTCTATGTAAATTAATAAATATTGCTTATAATGTAATATTTAAGGAGTGCTTACTTAATGTCAAGCATTATGCTGAGTACATTGGACTAATACTACATATAATTTTCTCAACAATTCTATGAGCTATCTCGTACCATTGTTCCCACTTTATAGGTATGGAAACTGAGGGTTAGAGAAGTATTATAATTTGTTCAAGGTCACATAGCTTAGAAGTAGTGAAAATGTGGTTGAACACAGACTATCTGACTCCAAGGCCCAAACTTTTATCTCCTACTTTGATAAAGGATTAATAGACCTATCTCCTCATGTTATTTGTGGGTAACACCCCCCAGGGGCACCAAAGAAGGAGAACTGTGCAGACCCCAGTCACGATTAGTGCCTGAAGTATAACTCACTGCCTACTTATATCTAGCTTATATATATATAATTATACTTAGTCCCATATAATCTTTCTATATAATCATATAACTTACTGCTTACTATACTAGCTTATTTATATAATCATACTTAGTCCCATATAATCTTTCTATATAATCTTATAGGTATTGTAGTCAAAGCTGTGCTGACACATTTAGTGCTGATTTATAGGATCCTTCTATATAACCATATAGTAGTTTGTAGTAGGAGGAATGCCTAGAGCAGTCACAAAGCAGAAGCAGTACATGAGAAAATAGCCAGACCAGGACAAGAACCAAAGACCCAGGTGGTGGCATCCCTGCCTGAAAGGGCATACGCTGTATGGCAGGCTTGGAGCAAGAGCCTCCCCTCCTGATAAAGGAGTTGTAGTAGCTTGCATCCAGTTCCTTTGGAAAGTAGGCCTCAGGCCTGAGATCCTGGAAATAACTGAGGAAGAAGAATCCCTCTGGTGTGGCCAGTCACGGAGGCTGTACACCCTGTCAGTCTTTTCTTGCTTCTGGGCTAGCTCAGATCATCCTCCCATAAATATCTTAAGAGAATAGCACAAGTCTGTCAGCTCCCAATGCATTGGCTTACAGTATCCTTCTATTAGAAATCCTTTGAAGTCTCCAGCCCCCAGATAAGAAGTGTTGTGCACAACATCTGTTGCACACAGCCTACCTCCTTGCCTTGGTGACCTAATGGGGGTGGACCCCTTTTCTGTACATGACCCTCTACTACTGAACATGGCACAGCCACCTACTGCACACAGCCCACCCCTCTGCCCAAGTGACATTATGGGATGGCCCCCTTGCTTGTGACTGACATGATTATGTATGCCCTATCACTAAGCCTATAGATGATGACCTCACTATGACCCTGCCCCCTAATTCTACCTAATAAATACAGATGCTTTGGAGCATTGGGGGGCCTTTGCTGATCTCCGCTCGCAGGTGGTGTGGCCCCCCGAGTCCAAACGCTCTTCACTAGTTCTTCAGTGTCCTGTCTCTTCTCGGATCCTGCACCTCAGCACGGCATAAGGGACACCCCATGACCCTTTGGGGCCTATAGCCCTACATCTTTCAATTCAAAGGCACCATTACTGGGTTCCCTTGGGGGCATTAAGACCTCTAAACCAGCAGAGCTCTAAGTTGCAGGGAAGGGAAGCAAAAATTCTGCAAGAGGGTTAGTATGTAACAGTGAGAGAAGCCACTTCCACTTCTACCCCTTGCGTCATGGAGCTATTTATTCTGGCTAAGAGGGAGACAGCACCATATAATGATCTCTCACTCAAAATATATACGGCATCCTGTAAGACAGAATCCATCCTTTCAGGGCATTGTTTCCCAAATGGCACCATAACAAAGTCTTCAGTAAATTCTGTCAACTTTTAATTAGGTCTGCTGCGTCAGGGTAATGAGGTATGTAATAAGACCAGTGAATTTTATGAGCATGAGCCCACTGTTACACTTTCTTTGCTGTGATGTTTCACTTTTTATCAGATGCAATGATTTGGGGATGATGTTGGATAAGCTATTCTGCAAGTCAGCAGCAATATTGTGGTGCTGGCAGAAGCAAATAGGAGAATGTATTGTGAATAAAGACAGCCAGATTTCTCACTGTGGAAGAAAGAAGTGACAAGGAAGGGAGAAGGCTGGATTGAACCTACAGTGTTTGATTATAATTGAATTTATCAGTATGAACTCATGACTTCATGTGTGTGTCTGTGTGTGTGTTAGTGTACATACATTTCCTAGCTCCGTCTGCAGGGAGGGCCTAGAAGCAATGATAGCCCAGTAGCAATGAGCACACCTAGTGCCTAAATCTTGATTTCTAAATAGTATTCTCCAATAAAAGGCACCAAAAACCCTTATAGAAATTATTCCAGCTGGGCACAGTGGCTCATGCCTATAATCCCAGCACTTTGGGAGACTAACGGGGGCAGATCACAAAGTCAGGAGGTTGAGACCATCCTGGCTAACATGGTGAAACCCTGTCTCTATTAAAAATACAAAAAAATTAGCCAGGCGTGGTGGCAGGCGCCTGTAGTCCCAGCTACTTAGGAGGCTGAGGCAGAAGAATTGCTTGAACCCGGGAGGCAGAGGTTGCAGTGAGCCGAGATCACACCACTGCACTCCAGTCTGGGCACAGAGCGAGACTCTGTCTCAAAAAAAAAGAAAGAAAGAAATTGTTGATTCCACATAATCCCAGCATTTTGGGAGGCCAAGGTGGGTGGATCACCTGAGGTCAGGAGTTTGAGACAAGCCTGGGCAACATGGTGAAACCCCATCTCTGCCAAAAATTAGCCAGGTGTGGTGGTGTGCACCTATAATCCCAGCTACTCAGGAGGCTGAGGCAGGAGAATCACTTGAACCCAGGAGGTGGAGGTTACAGTGAGCCGATATTGCGCCACTGCACTCCAGCCTGGGCGACAGAGTGAGACTCAATCTCAAAAAAAAGAAAAAAAAAGAAATTGTTGATTCCAGTACTAGGACACAGAAAATACAACATGACCCTGGGACATTTTTGTGTATGAGGAGGTAAGGACATAATAATAAAAAAAAAGATAGGACATACAGAAAGGACACAGGACCACCCTGGAGGTGCTCTCAACAGCCAAAGCTGAAAGAATGTGAACACCAAATTAAATTATAATAGTTCAGGAATAAAACCTACCAAATATTTGTGAGTCCACACTTATATAAATAGTTGAATAAATAAATTAATGGTAGAAAAGAGACAGGAACCTTCTTCTCCTTGCAGAATTCCAATTAATAAATGAAGAGGGTATAAAGGAAATTTAAAAATCACTATTAGAACACTGCAGTAATAACTTTTGCATGTCAGATCCACTCATGGATGCTAAAATCAAGAACAAAAGTTTGAAGAGTAACAGGATATTTCTACTACCTAAAAGTATCTCCACCAAGATATTAATTAATTACAAGGAGAAGAAATTTTACAGTGGAGAAACCTAATAGACACCATTTTAACAAGAAGTAATAGAAGACATGGTAACATCATGTACCCTTGATACATAATATCATTTCTCTGGCATTCTTACCAAAATTTTATAATTTCATTCCAAACATGAAAAACATCAGATCAATCAAAATTGAGGGACACTTTTGAGTAGTCTTTAAAAGTGTCAGCCAGGCCTGGTGGCTCATGCCTGTAATCCCAGCACTTTGGGAGGCCAAGGCAGGTGGATCATTTGAGGTCAGGAGTTTGAGACCAGCCTGACCAACAGGGTGAAACTTTGTCTCTTCTATAAAAATACAAAATTAGCCAGGCATGGTGGCACATGCCTGTAATCCCAGCTACTTGGGAGGCTGAGGCAGGAGAATCGCTTGACCAACATGGTGAAACTTCGTCTCTACTATAAAAATACAAAATTAGCCAGGCGTGGTGGTACATGCCTGTAATCTCAGCTACTTGGGAAGGCTGAGGCAGGAGAATCGCTTGAACCCGGGAGGCAGAGGTTGTAGTGAGCTGAGATTGCATCACTGCACTCCAGCATGGGTAACAATTGCGAAACTCCATCTCAAAAAAAAAAGTGTCAAGGTGATAAAAGATAAAGACGAGGGAACTTTCACAATGATGTCCCTTGGCCCTGTGTCCGCACCCAAATCTCATCTCAAATTGTAATCCCCATGTGTCTGAGGAGGGGCCTGGTGGGAGGTGATTGAATCATGGGGGAGGACTTTCCTCTTGCTGTTCTCGTGATAATGAGTAAGTTCTCATAAGATTTGGTTGTTTAAAGTTTGTAGCACCTCCCCCTTTGCTCTCTCTCCTGCCGCCATATAAGATATGCTTTGCTTCCCTTCCTCCAAGATTGTAAGTTTCCTGAGGGCCTCCCAGTCATGCTTCCTGTTAAGCCTGTGAAACTGTGAGTCAGTTAAACATCTTTTTATAAATTGCCCAGTCTCAGGTAGTTCGTCTTTTTTTTTTTTTTTTTTGAGATGGGGTTTCACTCTTGTTGCCGAGGCTGGAGCGCAATGGCACCATCTTGGCTCTCCACAACCTCTGCCTCCGTGGTTCAAGAGATTCTCCTGCCTCAGCCTCCCTAGTACTGGGATTACAGGCACCCACCACCACACCCAGCTAATTTTTTGTATCAGGGTTTCACTATGTTGGCCAGGCTGGTCTTGAACTCCTGACCTCAGGCGATCCACCTGCCTCACCCTCCCAAAGTGCTGGAATTGCAGGCATGAGCAACCGCGCCTGGCAGGTACCTTTTTTTTTTTTTTTTGAGATAGAGTTTCACTCTTGTTACTCAGACTGGAGTGCAATGGCATGATCTCGGCTCACCGTGTGACATGGTAAAAGCCCCATAAAACTGCATACCTCAACCATACCTTGGCTTTCTGTTGAAACTGCTCTCTATAACCCAAACGTGACAGGCAAGCAGTCCAAACCCATGCCATCTTGGCCCCTGCGACTTGTAATTTCCACTCTACCCAGACAATGTGTAAACAAATGTTTATCTTGACTTTTGTGAACCGCTTAAATAACAATCAGAATGTCAAAAGTCCCCTGGCCCTTGGAATGTCTGGAGCCCCACACCCTCATCTTCGCCCAGGAATCCACTGAAATGTCCAGAGTCCCACACCCTCATCTCCGCCCAGGAGGTGATTTACAGAATCTGCTAGCCCTTGGAATGTCTGAAGCTCCTTACCCCCACCCCCGCCCCTCACCCTCACTGCTGAGGGGGTTGTATGGGTATAAAAGGTCTTGACACCCTTCTTTCGGGGCCACAGGTTGGAGAGATGCAAGTCCTCTGTGGCCTCCGGCAGTAAAGATCCTGCAATTTGGCATACTTTTGTCTTGGTGTTGACTTTCTATGCTCGCGCCACTACAACAACCGCAACCTCCGCCCCCTGGGTTCAAGCAATTCTCCTGCCTCAGCCTCCCGAGTAGCTGGGACTACAGGCGCACACCACCATGCCCAGGTAATTTTTGTATTTTTAGTAGAGACAGGGTTTCACCATGTTGACCAGGATGGTCTCGCTCTCTTGACCTCGTATTCCACCCGCCTCGGCCTCCCAAGGCAGGTAGTTCTTTATAGCAGTGTGAGAACGGATTAACACAGATTAAACTAGACCATTCTGTAACTGGGTTTTTTTTCTTGGATGTTGTGGGTTCTTGGCCTCCAACCTCTTAAAGAATAAGCTGTGGGACCGCTTCAGCTGCACCGTATGCTTGCAAAGTGAATATTGGACCCAAAAAGTGTTGCAGAAAGGTGATTTTATTTAGGTGGAGAAAAGAGAAGGAAAGGAGGAGAGGAGAAAGGCTTCCACGAAGAGTGTGGAAGGGTATTCCAGAGGGGAAATCCCGGAGGGAGCTGCCACTGTGTGGGAGGGGATTCCAGAAAGCTGGAAAATCCGGCAGGTGAGGGAGCACGAACTTTTATCCTGGGAGAAACCCCCACCTTCTCCAAGACCCTGGGCCAATGAAAGGAGTTCCTTAGAACTTCCACTGGTGTGATTGACTTTTAGTTTCTTCCCGCGCCCTCGAAATTCAAACATAAACCGTTGACTCTCCTGGATGGAGAGAGATGGGAAGGGGGCATGGTGCCGGGGAAATTCTTGCCCTTAAAGCTACGCTCCTTCATGGACCCGGAGAGAGAACACATTCCCTCAGTAAGGCATAACAACAAAGGGCAATTAGTGTTATGTCTAGGATTCTGAATTGTATTCTGGACCAGAAAAGGGACATCAGTGGACCCTTGATATGCTGTGATGCAAATGGCACTTATATCTGCATTACCTTGTCTCAAAAATCCATAACCCTGAACCAGGCATGGTGGTGCCACTGTAGCCCTAGCTACTAGGGAGGCAGAGGTGGGAAGATCACTTTAACCCAGCAGTTCAAGGCCACAGTCTACTATGATTGTGCCTGTGAATAGCCGCTGCATTCCAGCCTGGGCAATGTAGTGAGAACCTATCTCTAAATAAAAATAAATCCACAAGCCTAGTCTACCTATGAGAAAAACACCAATTACAATTGAGGAGTAGCCTACAAAATGTCGGACTAGTACTCCTCAAAACTGTCAAGATCATGAAAAAACAAGGAAAATCTGAGAAAGTATTATAGCCAAGAGGAGCCTAAGGAGACATGACGATTAGATATTATGTGGTGTCTTGGATGGGATCCTGGAACATTACATTAAAAACTCAAGAAATCAGAATCAAGTATAGATCTTAGTTAATAACAAGGTATTAATATTGGTTAATTAATTGGGGCAAATATATCATACTAATGTAAGAGGTTAATAGGGAAAACTCCTAAAATGTATGGAAATTCTGTACTTTTCAACTTTTCTGTAAATCTAAACATTCTAAAATTTAAAACACTGTTTTTAAAAATGAGACATTACAGCTGAATGTGGTGGCTCATGCCTGTAATTCCCGCAACTCAGAAGGCTGAGGTGGGAGGACTGCTTGAGGCCAGGAGTTCAAGACCAGGCTGAATAACCTAGTGAGACTCCTGTCACAAAAAAAAATTTTTTTTTAGTTAGCTGGGCATAGTGACACACTCCTGTAGTCCCAGCTACTTGGGAGGTTGAAGCCGGAGGATTGCATAAGCCCAGGAGTTTGAGGCTGCAGTGAACTACGATAGTGCCATTACACTTCATACAGGGTGAAGAGTGAGAGTGTCCGTCTCTTAAAAAAAAAATGAGTGGAAAGACTGGTGAAATTCCAGTAAGGTCTGTAGATTACTCAGTAGTATTTTAGTGTTAAATTTCTGGTTTTGATTATTGTGCTATGGTTATAGTATAAAAGGTTAACATCTGAGGAAGTTAGGTGGAGAACACGTGGGTACTCTGAGCTACTTTTGCAACATTTCCGTAAGTTTAAAATTATTTCAAAAACTTTTGAAAAAATTAGCTTGAAATGTTGCCAGTTTTTTAAAAAAGGAACCCAATCTATGGCCTTGCATACCATTCTCAACCTTGGCTTCATGATGATATATGCATACTTTTAAAGGTATAAACTATGTTGAGAGTAGCCAATGTACATATAGCTCAATTTTATGGAGAGCAGTTTGGAAGTCATGAACAAAGCTGGAAGAGCACCCAAAGCAGTAAATGAGACTGCCTGGAGGGTCCCTGGGAAACACTGTGAGACATTACATAATGGCAGCCAGTGGCAATGGAAGAATTTATTTTAGGTTTCCGGTTTTAATGTATATCTTTAGTCTAGCTGAGAAAGGCCAATGGAGATTATAATCTCCATTGAAAGAAAGAGGGAATCACTTTCCTTCACACTCCCACCCATGCCTTTGCCAACCTGCAGGGGTTTCCAGGCAAGGATGCAGAGCTGCTGTCCCACCTGAATCTTCGGGTGGCTCCTGTGGGAGGAGGAAGCAGCCTGGCAGGGAGGTTGCTTGGTGGATTTCATTGCTGGCATGGGCCTGACTTTTGCTCATGAATTTGGCTCAATGTTTTGGTCTGCTGCTGTTTTTGAGATCTGTAATCCTTGCTCCACCTCTAGCAAAATTTAGCTTACGTTCAGAAATTTATAATTTCTTTTCTTTTCTTTTCTGTTTTTGAGATGGAGTCTCGTTCTGTCACCCAGGCTAGAGTGCAGTGGTGAGATCTCAGCTCACTGCAACCTCCGCCTCCCAGGTTCAAGCGATTCTTGTCCCCCAGCCTCCTGAGGCTGGGACCACAAGATGCACCACCATGTGCAGCTAATTTTTGTATTTTTAGTAGAGACAGGGTTTCACCATGGTGCCCAGGCTGGTCTTAAACTCCTGATTTCAAGTGACCTGTCTGCCTCAGTGCTGGCATTATAGGCGTGAGCCACCATGCCTGGCCAGAAATTTAGAATTTCTTGCAGTTTCTTGCAATAGCATTGGGCTGGGAGAGGAACCAGAGTCACAGCTCACTGCATATTTTCACAACTGAGGGATGCTGGTTGGCCTTCCTCCTGCAGTGGAGAGGACACCCTAAAAGGCTCTGACTCACCCAGTTGCCAGCCACTGCTTCTAAGTGTGTAGGTCATTCAATTTGAGGATTATTGCCCACGGGGATTTAACTCCAAACGAGTAGAGAAAATGTTCCCTGCAACCATAAAATGAACACAGCGTGTCTCTTTCTCTCCTCCGTCCTCTCTTCCCCTGCAACCTCTCCCTGCAGCAGGGCTCTTGCAGGCCCTGTTGCCCCACTGAGTGTCCTGAGCCAGTCCCTGCTAAAATGTAAACTGGGGAGGCTAGGGCCTGAGCAAATACTTAAAAACTCTTTTTCCCCTTGATTTCCTCTTGGTTCTCCTCTCTCTCTGAACTCTCCTTTGGGGTTCATTTTCTCTGTCTTCTCTTTATACCCCAGCCTTTGAAACAAGGAATGTGGAAGAGGAAGATTTGGGTTAAGGATGCAGCACAGTTTCCAAATAGCCGCATGTTATTAGGCAAACCAGGGAACCTCCCGGAGCCTCAGATCCTTCACATCTGTTAAATGGAACTGCAAGCGGCTGCCTCTCAGGTTCACTGCACTCTGCTAAGTGTAAGGGACTGCCCTGCGGAGTGAGCTCCTGGAGGGCAAGGACATCATGACCTTGATCGTGTTCTTTTTCAGTGTTTTGCACAGTGCCTGGCATACACTAGACACTCGATGAATGCTTGCTAGATTAACAGTTGAATATAAAAAACATTATTTATTATGATTATGCATTCATTTATATCAAAAGCCATATGATTTAGATTCATGATGGTATCAGAGAAAACAAAAAACAATTCATCTAGGTGAAGGGACAGCCAAACCTTATAGGTGTGATAATTCACAAAGTAAAATAGCTAAGAGTTGGCATGGTTGCTCCGTTGTTTACTAACCACATCTCATTTGAGTGGTTCACTGGAACCTCTTTCCTCCTGATATATGTGACCTGTCTTGGATTTTTGTTTGTGGATGTCAGTTACCCAGATTAAGTCCTAACCTGCTAACATAGTCTCTCTATTTTCCACTTTTAGAGGAGCCATGAAAAGTTGATTCTGTTTTAAAATTTCAAACAAACTAGAAAAAAGATATTTGGAGAAAACAGAAGAACGCTTCAATAAAACTATTTCCTCAAAGAGATAAGAGAAAGAATTACTCCCTTTAAGCAAGAACAAGATGCTCAGCAAAAGGGACAACAACTAAATAAGAAAGAGTGTCTCTTGAATATTAAAAACTATAGTCCAGGCACAGTGGCTCAAGCCTGTAATCCCAACACTTTGGGAGGCAGAGGCAGGAGGATCACTTGAGCTCAGGAGTTCTAGATCAGCCTGGGTATCATGGAAAAGCCCTGTCTATGAAATTTTGTTTTAAATTAGCCTGGCATGGGACTAACGATCAGGGAAATGCAAATCAAAATCACAGTGTGATACCATCTTACTCCTGCAAGAATGGCCATAATAAAAAAAAAAGTAGTTTTTGGCATGGATGTGGTGAAAGGGAATACTTCTACACTGTTCTTGGGAATGTAAACTAGTACAACCACTAAGGAGATTCTTTAAAGAACTAAAAGTAGAACTACCATTTGATCCAGCAATCCCACTACTG